>VDFB02291883.1:0-20070 GCA_007258455.2 Sequoia sempervirens
TCCATACAAAATAGGCCCAAACCATGTAATGAAAATGGTGCTATGCGATATATCCTCTCATTGACACAAAAATCAGTGTTTATTAGAGGAAGTTCCTTGGGTACCCATTTTTTCCGTAGATGTTTGTACCTCAAGGGAACCTCGACATCACCTATGCTCTCATCATCATAATAACATGACCCACCTTCAACAAGAAAAAATTCCATGCTTTTATAGAATTTTCTTCTATTTTGACCTCTAGTTGATCTCCCTCTTTTAGACTACTACATGTCTCTTTCCTTTTCTCTTCTGAATTTTCCTTGCTGCGAGGAAGGCGGATCTGAAAAATACCTGTTGAATTTTGCTGCTCATGGGATGTTGGATGAAATTATTTCATGGTGATGTGATCCCAAGGTGACATTATGATTAATCTATCATTACATCGCTAGAATTTCATAGGTTATAAGGTAATCAAGTCTTGGTAGATTGCAAGTTATTGTTACTACCGTCCAAATGTGTCCATCACAAATCAAATCTACTTAATTTTTTAACTCCCAAACTTTGTAACAAGTGTTAAATGTGACTATGGTCCACCAGTTACACAACCAAGGCCTCAAATGTATTCTCTAATTGTAATCAAAGGACTTTTTCTCTTCATTCAAGTAAATAAACTTGAGGGGAAACACCACCAAGTGGTTTATTGGACACCTACATGACTAAAATAGCAGAAAATTTACATTTATTTCCATATGTCTAAGTGGTTAATGGGGAGGGGAGTGTGTACTAGGCTTGGTCAAGTCATCATAAGTTTATGCTTTGCCAATAAAAAATGTTTAAGTCATCTTAAATATTCCTATGTTTAATTGCTAGGAGACTTTTGGTATGTTTTAAGGTAGGATGAGTGGTTGCATCAATGTTCTAGTTCTCTATGACAAGCTTTCAACATCTTCAAATAGTGTGAAAGTTAGTGCTCATAGTCATTTGAAACAACAACATTTTGATTATGTATGATGGTAGGATTTGATAACTTAAAAGAATTGGCTACCCAACAAACTTAAAGTTAAAAGAAACTTTTTCAGTTTAAGGGGTTAGCACTTTCTTTCATCTTTGCATATTGGTTTGATGCTTCAAAAGATGCATTTCTTATCCCACTTATATCATATTGTATTCCCATCCCATTGCAATTGTTGCAATTTTTGGAGGAGTTGATACCAAAATTTCAGATCAAATACCACATTCTTGAAGCAATTTTTTGTTTTTTTACTATTTTTTTGAAGTTCTTTTGTGTTGTATGGATCCGTACAAGCTTGAAATGCTCTGAGATCATTGGTGTAGATAAATATATGTGTTCCCTTTCATTTGCATTTGTTTTGAAGTGCTAAATCACTATTTTGTGGGAGAAAACAATCAAATACAGGGACTGCCCTATTTTGCCTGTGTAAGGGTTTGAGGGCTAAATAGAAATGACATCCACCAATCCACCCACTGTCTTAGAATTGTAACTTGGTGGAATGGTGTGCAACATGGTATGATAGAGGTTCATTGCATTTAGGGTTCTGTTAAAGCAAGAAACTTGGCATTGAATTGATGCCCTAGGGCTGACAGGGGAAATTTCTTGTGAATTTGTGGTTGCTAATTTAGGGTTTATCAATTTGATGGTCCAATCTCTACTTTGAAACAAAAATATCTCTAAAAACTCTAAGAGCTATAATGGGATGGCATTAAAGGAACCTTCATATGAAGGATCTTCTAGTGAAGGACTTTGAATTTAAGGTCTTCATTTGAAGGTCCTTCATGCAAAGGTTCCTTTTATAAAGCATTTTGGACATGAAATATTTAAAATAAAAAATAACTTCATTTGAAAGTCTTGACATGGCATCATTTTTGAATGAAGGTTCTTCATTCAAAGGTCATGACGACACCACCTTCAAATGAAGGTTCTTCATTCAACTGGTATTTTGTAAATTTGAAATTTTGGGATTATTTTTTTTACCGCATCCCATAAGTGGGACACACTATTGTGCAATCACTCATTAACAAAGAGATGAATGTGTGATAATAATTTAGGGTTGAAAATAAATCCATTTGAGCCTTTTATAAATGAAAGGACATTTGATGCAATCATATGCCTTGTCAAAGTTTTAACTTAATAGTAAGGGCATCATGAGTAGTTTGTTAGGCCCATTCAACAATCTCTTATGCAAGGATTGAATTGTCTAGAATGTATCTACTATCAAGAAAGCCAATTTTTTTTACCTGTATGACTATATCTCAAGAAATAGGTTTAATTGTGATGGCAATGATATTGACAAAGATTTTGTAATCTAGGTGCTGAGAAGCATAATTGGCCACCATCCTAGAAAAGATTCTTCATTCTCACTTTTAGGTGTTAAAATTTAACAATACCTTGATTGATGAAAGAACCCAAAGAGCCTTTTTCCATGGTATCCAAGTACACATAGTAGTGGTATTCTCTTATACGGTTGGACATGATTTAAAGAACTTGGCTAGGAATTATTCATTTAACCTAAGGTTTTGTCATAATGCCATAATTGGAAAAGTATGATCAAATGCTTCTATTATGAAGAATTGGTCTATGTGCCTCTAGTAATCACTATAAATGTGTGTAAGGATAAAATGACTAATTGCATCAGGTAGGAGAGAATCAACTTTGAGTTCTTCAAAGATTATATTCCTCTATTCATAATTTTTAAGGGTTGTGTGTGGAGGAGGTTATCACTACCAAGAAGGGAGGAGACCTTTCCTTGCATATGTTTGTGGTGGAGGTATTAAAGGATAATTGTATGCCTCTATTTCCATTCATTAGATCTAGCTTAGCCTAGCATATACTTGGGATCCTTTGCCCCTATAAACTTCCATTTTTTTGAGTTTATGTTATGTAAGCATAATTCCATGCTATGTTGAAATATAAGAGGTGGAGGAGGCCAAAAGGAAATAACCCCTTTTTAGTTGTACATTCAATTTTTTTCTTATTGTTTTATGTTTTTAGCAACTTTGTGGACATAAGATTTGAGGTAGGTCATACAAAAAAGAATAACATGTTCCCACCAACAAATTGAACCTTGAAAGTTAGTGGGACTTAATTATGAGTTCTAGATGAGAATGATGACAATGTTAATCTTTTTGGAGGAGGTGGGAGGCATTAAGCTTAACGTGGAGGATGTTGGGGGTAACTAGGTGGTCAACTAGCTAGATTGACATGAGCACATGAAGGATCAATAAGAAAAGGAAACTATAAGTTCAAGTTGTGCAAGATGATTGAAAGGGGAGGGACAAACATAAAGATTGGAGGAAAAATAAAGATAAAGTGGTCAAATTCACTAAGCTTGTAGAGAGGGCTAAGTCTACAATTGCTTCAGACTCATGCAATGAAGGCTATGTGTGATGAAATCCTAGACCTCAACCAAGATGTGGGTAGATTATAGGAGTTTTTCCAAGACCTGAGGCTGGTCGATAAAAATGTGAAAGACTAAGCTATTTTATTTTGTCTTATCTTATACCATTTTACAAGAATAGGGGTGCCAATGTACGAGAAGATCTTTGGAAACTATGCATGAAAATTTCAAGTTAAAGAGAATGGGGGTGCCAAACTTATAGTACTCATTGTCCCTTGGTTGTTAATTTTCCCTGAGTGCCCTCAACCTCATCCTCTGCGTTGGTATTGACCTTGTTTTCACTCCTCCAAACTCTTCCTCGGCGCTGGTATTGACCTTGTTTTCACTCCAAACTCTTCACTGGCACTGGTATTGACCTTTTTTTAACTCCAAACTCTTCCTCGGCGCTGGTATTGACCTTTTTTTCACTCCTCGAAACTCTTCGTTGGCACTGGTATTGGCCTTTCACTTCTCCAATTTGACGAGCTACAACTTGGTTTCATTAGGTTTTAGAGTATGCTAATTAAATTGAAAATTATGGTGCCATTTAGCTAGGTTTTAATATTCTACAATATAGTTATGTATATATTAGCTATATTTTACATAATAAATAATGCATTGTTAGAGCTTATTATAATTATATATTATATTCTTTAACAAAATTATTAAATAAATATAAAATTATTATAATTAATAATTAATAAGTATATTTTTATATAATACAAAATATAATTAATATAATATATATTTAATATAATAGTAATATTAGATTCAAATTATATATATAATATAATTATATTATTATTACTAATGGTATATATAGAGCTTTTACCGATATTTTAGAGAGGATTTTACCATTACACTACAAATGGTTTACCATTAAATGGTAGTTGAATCTTGTTTTCCAACAACACAATAGTGGTTTCCAGGCATGGGATTTGTTTGAAGCTCAAATCTCACAATATATCTTAGCCACAATGTATGCAAGGAGATGAAAATTAGACATTCTCATCCCAGTGTGCCCATTTGCACTTAAGGAGACAAAGATAAATATAGGGAAGAAAATATAGAGAGAGAGGGAGATAATGACAAACATACAAATAGAAAGGGGGACAAAGAGATACAGAGGGGTAGAGAGATAAAGAGATAAGGATGAATAGATAGATATATAGGGAGGGTGATTGATATATCTCTCCCTATCACTTTCTATCGCTCTCTATCTCTCTATATCTCTCACTATCTATGTCACTCCCTCTTCCCCCTCTATCTTTTGAGCTATCTCTCCCTCTCCCCCCTCTTGCTTTCTCTCCCTTTTTATATCTATCTCCCTCTCTTCTCTCTCTTCCTCTTCCAACCTATCTCTCCCTCTCTTCTCTCTCTTCCTCTTCCTATCTCTCTCTCCCTCTTCTCTATCTCTCCTCCTCTACCTATCTATATCCCTTTCTCTCCCTCCCCCTCTCTATCTCCCTCTCTCTATCTCTCACCATCTCTCCCTCCCTATCCCCCCTATCCATCGAATCTCTATCTCCACCTCTCTTCATTTCTCTTCCCATATATCTCCATCTCTCTTTCTCTTCCCATATATCTCTATCTCTCTCTCTTTCTCTCCCCATATATCAACTAAGAAGCCATGCAAGCATACAATAGTCTATGTTGGTAAAACTATAATAGTGTTTTATTAAACTATAAGTAGCATATCTTTCTAATGTCAAGCCTTCTTATAAAATGGTGTTTTGATAGGCTATAAGTAGCTTGCTTATCTTTCTAATGTCAAGCCTTCTTATAAAAATGGTGTTTTATTAGAGCTATAGAGTAGATTATTGTCACCCTCTTCATTCACATGAAATGCAAATGTAGCAGTTGTTTGTTACTTTTGTCATTTCACAACAAGAAGCCTATTTAGTGGGTTGAATAAAGTTGTGTTATGACATGGTCTCTTTTAAAATAATTAGACAATATTAGGAGGATCAAGGAGAGGGGAGAAACTAAACTCCTTCAAATAGGGAGGTAGTTGTGGGTTTGTTGGTTTTCTTTGTATACTATATGCCCGTTCCTCTAGGATAAATAAGTCCTTTACTTGAAATGAGCGATGTTTGATTATCTACCTAATATTGTTTTGTGTTTTTGAAATGGAAGAGATCTACAACTCTATAGAAATTTCTATATGCTAATGGTCAAATTATTAGACTATTTAGATCATTTTCTTAGTTGTGTATCCTAACTAATATAGAGTAAGCTTTTTCATTTTAATTGACTACTACATAATAGTTTATGTGTTGAAAGAATTGTTTCCATTCTTTGTAGTTTTTACATTGGAATACAAATCATATTTAATTTCATGCCAATATACTTCTTTCATTAAGATATTTGTTTGAATTTTCCTTGCTATTTTCATCTTAAAATTTTAAAAAATGTATTCTATAATATAGAATTATTTTCAAATTGGGACAAAAAGGATTCTAAGAGATATATTTAATCATAAATTTTACAACCTACCTTTAAGAGGATTCCAACAAGTTTAGAATGACCAATTTAAACAATCCAAACAACTCTCAAAGCTTGACAAACAACAGAAGTTAGATTTCACACTTTGACTCCTTGAATCCTTGTAACAGTGCAAACCTAGTTTTTTCCCAATAACTCAAAACTTTCCCAAAACACCAGAGAAACCCTTGATGGTTTTAGACACCCAATTTGGAGTTATTAAACATACTTCAAGGGCAAGTACAAGTCTTTTGGACCAAATCACCAAAATCACCCTTTCTAGGTTGTGTTGATTAGGCTGATTAGGCCTATTTTATAAAGAAACTAGCCTTTAAACTTGTCATATGCCCATGAAACCTTGGGGCAGCAATTTTTATGCCTCTATTGGAACTGTTAAATTTTGAAAATTTTACAATGATTTTGCACTCGTTGATTCCCTAAAGAAATCCTTATCTTGAGTATAATCCATCATAGTCACATATGATCACATCATTCTTGACCATTTGATATCATGAAAAACCTCCAAAATCTAGTATTCAAATAACCTATATTGGCAAGAATCTGTGCAAGTCTCTCTGATTCATAAATCATTATATTCTCATTTTTAGCATATCAGCAAAAGAACAAAAATGTCACACTAATCGGATTACATAAGAAGATACACATTGTGATGACATGGTCCATGGTATCATTGATAAAGAGATTCGTTGGCAAGACTAGTTCCATCAGGGTGAAATGAAAAGGTCGTACCAAGCATATAGGTCTCACTGATGAAGTTCCATCGACAAGAAACCTATCTTGTCTCACCGATCAAAGCACAAGGAGTTGTATCGGCCATACCAATGCCATCGGAGTAAGATCCCTAAGTCAACTCGAGTGCTTTTGTCTTGTCGATGAAATATCATAGGCGAAACACTTATCTTGTCTTGCTGACAAAACAAAGAAACATACTATCACCAAGACAAACACTATCATAATGAGTTCAAAATGTCCTCCCGACCCACTATGTCACGCCAATAAGATTACATCGGTAGGAGTCTTGGCGAAATACTTGAGATCGAAGGAATAATCATCAGGGAGACTTATAACATTGGGAAAATTATTGAATGTCTTAGCGATACACCATGTCTTACCGATGAAGACACAAACAGATCAAGATAGTCATCGGGGTGACTCTTGGTGACATTTATATGAATTAGATGGATAGATTATGTGATATCGACATAATGTCTCCTTGACCAAAAGAATGTTTAATGAATGTTAGTGAAGCTTGAATAAAAGGATCGCCCAAAGTTTGAATTGTCTTGCCGATAGAACATTTGATGTGACAGTGGGTAAATTCTAAGATCAGCTACGCTCGTGTTCAAAGCCATATCAGCAAGAGATGTTGTAGGTCTCTCTGATTCATAAATCATTATATTTTCTAGCATTATTGGCAAGAGGCCAAGAATTCCATACCGATCAAATTTCATAAAAGGATGCACATTGGAAAGATATAGTTCACGGTCTCACCGATGAATAAGTTACATCGACAGGAGTTTTGGCGACATAATTGAGATCGAAGTAACAATCATCGGGGAGACTCACAACATCGGGGAAACTACAAAATATCTTAGCAATACATGATCTCTTGCCAATAAAGATACAAATGAATCAAAATAAATATTGCTAGGGTGACTCTAGGCGATATCTATATAAACTAAATGGATAAAATCTGTATCGGTGAAAAGGATGTGATGTCTTTTTTATCAACAAGAGGATCAACGAACATTGGTTAAGCCCGAAATACATTGGTTAAGCCCGAAATAAAAGGATCACCCAAGGTTTGAAATGTCTTGACAATATAATCACATGATGTGACAGTGAGAAATTCAAAAATCTGCTACACTCGTGCTTAAGCTAAGACATTAATGGCGCCATGAAGCATAAGTAATTTCATGAATTGAAGGGAATTGATCGAAGATGTTGTTGCGGAATTGGTAGCGGAGGAAGAAAAGGGGAAAAACGAAGGGCCAGGATATTTCTTCAGTTCAAATATTTCAAGCAAAATACAATAAGTTCTTTGTATGCTAAATTTTGCAATTTTGAAAAGATAAAATGGAAGCTACCAACTCAAGAAAATTAAAGGGTAGGAAACATAGGGAAAGTAGTCACCCTAAAGGAAAAAAATAGAAAAAGTTGAGTCTAAAGTTGAGCCAGAGGGCACTAAGAGAAAATTAAATCAAGATCTTATTGATCAATTACCTGGCTCTGGACCAAAATCTAGACATTTTGCACAGCTTAGGGAAGAAGTAGATAAATTGGATGATAAATGTAAGCACATAGGTGATATTTGGACCCCAATAAGAGGTTATGAGCTGTTCATTTTTCATTATCATCGAAGGAATCATTTCAAACTAGTATGTAATCCATGGAATCTTAACCTGGGGAAGCTTGTTTTCCCTAATGTGTTCATTAATGTAGAATTGGTGAAGTTGTTAGCTACCCATTATAATTCAAAGCTTAAAGCCATCTGTGACCCATATGGGAAACCATTTGTGCATGTATCAGAAGATGCAATAGGTGAGGTTTTCAAATTGGAAGGGGTATGTAATGAAAAAATTGTATGTGAAGAATTAGAGAAGGAATTCTGGAGGATGGACACAATTTATAAGGGTTGGAGGCTATCATTACATAGAACTAAACAGGGTGGAAAACTAGTTCCGCTAGAAGATAGTGATGGACCCCCATTCCATGTTGATGGGCCCCCATTCCATGTTCACTTATTTGAGTCCTATATGAGATACACCTATTTTTCGGTAGGTCAATTGTTGTGAATGGAATTCCCTAAATACATGTCAATTGTTCCCATGGTTATTTCAACAGATATTCAATGTCACAACTCCAGGCCTTTTGACTATATTTTCAAAGGTCTTGATTTAGGATTGATGGTAATAAAGAATGGAACCCCTGTTTTACATCTTAAGTTTTATTCACTATTAATGCACATAGTGCTATATTTTGGACAAGATTTAGGGATGTGGCTTGAGGAACTGAGGGTTTCATAGTTCAACAAGGAAGGAAAGTTATTATTGCCCATTCAGTTATGGACTGCTATCTGGGATAACAGGTTTGCTAATTCCTATTTTGTGCATTTTGAGGAATATTTTGTAAAACCATTGTATAAATTCTACAATCATCTGTGTGCCTATTCTTTGTCTGAAGAAATAAAGAGGTTTCTTAGACCTAAGGATTTTAATGGACCAATTAATCGCAACTGGGGCGATTGGTACTATTTGGAGGATGCTACTATGATTAGAGTGTATGGATTTGAGGATACCCCATTTATTTTTCCCAAAACAGTTCCAGATAGGATTGCCTATTTAGAAATTGTCAGGCAAATGGACTTTTCTAGTGTTATGAACTTGAGCTCTTTTGGAAAGCAAGCTTTTATGCCTAGTACACTATGCTTTGGTGATTTTACTATGTTGGCAAAGGAAGGATATGATCTTATTCTTGACAAGTTATTGCAATACAACATGAAAAAAGGACCACCAAGAAAGAACTTGGACCTGGAAGGATACATTAATTTTGCTAAACAAAAGATAAAATTTGGAGCGTATAATCATGTACCCTATTAGTTTGATGATATGATCAGGAACTTAGAAGTAGAAGCATAAAGAGTGGTTCAAGAATATAACCAAGGACTGTAGGATACAAAATTGCTATCTTCTAGAGAGAAGGCATCTGGAGATGATATGCCACAAAGCCCACCCAATAATATTTCTAGATTGAGGACCCAGGACTACAAATGCCCTGCCAGAGAAATGGGTACTGAAGAAAGCCTAGACATAGACACAAGACAAATGGAATACAAATCGTTTATGGTAGATAGTGAATTTGTAAGTTCTCCATAGTTTAGGGATTTCTTGTATAAATAGAAAGGAAAAGCAATAAGAGAAATAGTTGACAATATCACACCAAGTAATGAGGAGCAGTTATTAAATGATCTAAAATTAAGTGTGGAAAGAGAGATGGCTGGTATGATCCCTGAGAAAGGAAGGAAAATGTTAGAAGATGTTGGTGTTATGATCTTTTTGGGGTTGGATCTCACTTCTGCATTAGTTTTTGATAGTTTTCTGAAGAATAATAATGCCACACATAAGATCAACCCTAAGGGGGTGACAAAAGTATATGTAGGGTCTAAATATAATCCAGATGAAGGGTCATCAATGATTTGGGCCTTGTATCCACCTCACAGAAAATAAGTTGTTATTGATACTGAGAAAGCATTTGGGCATGTTATGACTCTAAATATTGGAGAGGTTGATCCTATGGCAACAAAAAAAATTGGGATAAATATAGCAAAACTAAACAAGGCTCAGATACAAATATTGATCAAAGAAAAAGAAATGTACAAGATGAACAATGAGAGAATGTTGAGAGAAAATGACCGCCTGAAAGATATGTTGGGAGTCACAATGGGATCAACTAAGTTGTTAACTCATGGTGAAAGTTCATAGACAAAGGATCAGTGGGAAGGATCAAGTGCTTATTCTCAAGGGAAATATGATGCACTTGTAGTAAAAATTAAAAAGAGACAAGCCAGCCTAATGACTTGGTTGAGTAAGCTCAGGGGAACACAATCACACAATTTTACTGCAGTACAGGAACATAAGAGGATAGATGGCATGATCCAAGAGAAGCTCCAGGAAATAAACCAAAGGGATGCTCCTGATAGCGTGGAAATCGACACTGCAAATCATCTTATAAGAAAACACAAATATTTTCTTGAAGAATTACAAGGGGATGCATAGGGACTAATCGATGTTGCTAAACAAGGATTCATTGCATTCTTTGATGATGGAGGAAGATTGAAGGAAGCAACCAGGTGGAATGGTGAATGTGAATCAATATTGTAGGAGATCTTGAAGAAGGCTATTGAGAAAGATACAACATTGGATGAAGCATGCAAACAAAAAGTGAAGATGGTGAAAATGGAGATCACAATTCAGAATGTGTTAGGAGATGTAAATACGCATGAGCATCAGGACTACTTGGATCACTTATCAAAGATTCACTTGTGGCTAAATAGAGCTTAATCACTTGTTTTAATTTATTGTTGTTAAACAAAAGACATTTCTAAAAGGACGTGTCCTTTCAAGCATTTGATGTATAAGTATCTATTTTTTGATATCAAAAGGACATAGGATGAATAGGACAAATATATGATAGATAGTTTTCAATGATGTTCACATTACAAGAGACTTGGATGCATGTTTGAAACTCTGAAGGAATCAATGGAAGTTATTTGATTTTGTGGCACATTTTTGGTATCAGTTGTTTGTTGGATTAATTGAAAACATTATTAAGTTGTCTCCAAGGTTGATAATTTTATGCTATTTAAATTGATATATCAAGTATATGTTTAGTTTATCTATGCACATTTGTTGCATCTGTGTGGTGTGATTTGTTGGTTCTTTCCAGTAAAGATTAAATCCTTCAAGTCAATCACAGTAGTTTATAAATATCATCTGGATTATTAAGAAGAACTTAGTAATTACATTTTTCCATTTATGGCTTAATAGAGCATAATTTCTAGTTTTTTATTGTTGTTAAGCAAAAGACATTTCTAAAAGGACGCATCCTTTTACAATTTTGATATATTTATATTTGTTTCATAATGTAAAGTAGATATAGGCGGATAGGAGAAAGATACAGTAGATAGTTTGCAATGAAACTTTCCTTTAAAAGACTCAGATGCATGTATGAATTTCAATGAAGTTAATGAAGATGTCTGAACTTGTGGCTTAATCTTGGTATCAACTGTTTGTGGAATTATACAGTTATCTGGTTGTCTCCATTTTGATGCTTTTCTGTTGTTTAAATTGATATATCAAGCATATATTCAATTTACCGATACACATTTGTTGTATTTGTGTGATGTGATTATTTGGTTCTTTCAAGTAAAGATTAAACCCTTCTAGTCAATCATAGTAACTGAAGAGTATTAATTGGATCAATAAGAAGAATCACATAACTAGCATTGTCATTCTATCTCAAGTAGATTTTGTCAGTCATTTACTTGCACGTTTATACAAGTTATAAACTACATCTATGTGCCAAACAGTTTGAATTATTGCCATCATAGATTACACTTTTCTAGATCTTCATTAGACTCCATACACCCAACAAGGCACTAGTCTCACGCATTTCATCTTTTAGTTTATCCATTTTATTTTTTACATATGTTAACTGAACATATTCTAATATTACACATACACTTTATTAGGATTATATTTGTTCACTGTAAGATTTCCATTGTGAATAGATTGTTGTAAACAAAATCACATCACCTAAGTCTACTCAGTTCTCAAAGGTAAACCCACCTAGGTTTGGAAGCACCTGAAGAGATGAAGGTTCAAATCATTTGGCCTTGTTTGTTACCCTAAAATTAGATTCAAATCAAAGATACCACATATCTTCACGACATGGAATTGATTTCACATCAAAATATGGTTGTATGTGACCATACAATGCTGCAAAATAGGAAAAATATAGAAATTTTGAAAAAAAACACAAATTTTTGAATGTCAAGAGCTTGTATTTTAAATCCTCAACCATCAACAACCTTTACAATGATCACTTTATGCCTTTTAAAGGCCTTTACACCTCAACCACCAAACAACCACCTCTACAACTAACTTTTTAATCTTTTATGATCACATGAAACATAAAATACACTAATTTCAAGGTTGTTAACATCACTATTGAAATGTTTTAATTTTTTGACCTTTCAAATGTATTGAAACTCCTAGGACACCTCTAATACCATGCCAGTGGCTTGATAATAGCCTCATTATTGACATGACACTAACCTTGCACCCTTTTACATGTAAATTCTCCAATTTGCCTTAAAAAGGCTACAAAACTCTTTAGTGCAAGACTAAAACTCATAACTCAAAACTTCACCTAGAACATGACTAATGGTCTTGAGTGACTTTATTCATAATAAAACATTCTTGAAATTCCTAAACCAACCTATTGAACTCCCTAATTATCATCCCATGATTAAGCATAAAAGATGAGGTGTAGGTGCTCCTGCACTACTACCCCATCCAAAATTTGCTCACATTACACAAAGCCACAATGTTCCTCCAAGATAAGCCAACCAAATCCTACCTTATGTGTCCTAGTAATCAAACTGGATATGATCCTAAAAATGACATTGCGAAGGGTGATTGGTCTAAAAAATCTAAATGACTTTGCAATTATTTCACTACTATGATCAATGTGTCATCTTTCATGAAATTTCGTAAAACACTATTTATTATGATCATATGAAAATTTCTAGGAGAGCTACAATAGTTGTAACATCATGAATTAAAATTAAACATTAAAAATTACATCATGAATTAATTATGTAACCACATAAGTCAAATATAATTCTATCAAGAAATTAATATCAAATAGATAATATAATTGCATAACTTATACATTTCAATGTCATTGATCTACTTCTTCATCTAACTCTTTATTTGTATCATCCGTTCTAGATTTGACATTGTAAGGATTAGTCATATCATCATCATTTCATTGATATTAGTTTGATAATGTCATCATCCACATGGATATCATCTTCATGAACATTGCTCCCTACATCATCATGATCCTAGTTCCTCCTCTTTGACATCTTAAGTCCGGACACATCATCATCTACATCATCTTCTAGTTCTTGATTATCTTCTTCTTCCACCACATTTATACTTTACCGACCTTCCCCTATTGGATCATGTCTAACAACAAATAGCAACCCGGTTTACCTGAAACCTCTGAGTAAAATACCTGCTCACATTGGCTTGGAAGAACATAGGGCTCATTTACAGCTCGCTTGATCAACCTTGTATTAACCATGGTAAATCCATTATCATGTTCAATAACATTTCTCTCGAGATCATTTTCATTCAATCGTAGCTTGTACCATAGGATGACGAACATAATTAATCTGAAGGACATAAAGTCACACTCAAGTATATCATCCAAACTCCCATAGTATCGATTTTCTAATACTTTTGGATGTATGTCACTTCTAGATGAAACATTAGTCCCCTGAAAGACTACAGTTATACTAGAATCACAAATTTTCTTCATGTCATCCAACTTTTTGATTCAAAATTTATGACCATTGCACCACATACCCTTATGGTGTTTCACCTGCAATATGTCCAAACATGTAAAAATATTACCCAGCATCATCGGTTGATAAACATATTTATTCTTGGTGAATGTGTGCAAGAAAAATCTCGAAAGCATATATTGAATCAATATAGTGAAATAATTAAAATGTATGGGTGATTAATATATTTATATGTAGCATTTTATCTCTTAAACCATATCTTTAAATCAATTTCCCTTGTAACATTTGGAATCTCCATTACGATGAGCTTCTTTAACCAATGAGCCACACCTTCCATGTTAATGCATGGCCAGTTATTGACATCGTTCAATCCATACCGTCATCCAATCAAGATTGTTTTACGGTACATTAAAAATTTAGTGCATCCCACTCTCGACCAAAGCTGTGTCAAAAAATGGGGATTCACAAAATGGCTATGGTGGTTAGTACCCACCCACGATATCACGACCTTGGTACAATTGATGTGTGTTAGTGTAATTAAATAAGTACAATATACATAAAAACCAAATGGAAAATGTATTCTAATTAATTTCCATGACCATCTTATAATTACCTCTCACTTTCCTCAATCTACCTTTCCCCATTAGGTAATCCCCTTCAAATTTGTTAATGGAGTTGGGTTTAAATGGCAGTCTACATGGATCTTTGTTTGCAAACTTAAGAAGATATTGAGAAATGTACACCATGGTCTGGTATACCATATATCTCTCCACCATAGAACCCTTAGGGTGTGCTCTTTGTATAACCAAAGCCTTCAAAAATTTCAGGTGCCTCTCAACCATCCACATTGACCTTGTGTGTACAGGTCCACACAATTCAATCTCGTCAACTTGGTGTATGGGGTAGTGTTCTTGTGCATTGAAAAATGTTGAAGGTAGACACTTTTGCATTTCACACATTAGACAAGGAATTTTTCTCTTCCAATAATTTATATCTTCTTTATGGATTTCTTTAGATGATAGCCATCTACAAGTGATTCCAGAAAATTAAATATATATTAACAAGATTTAACAAAATATGCAATATATTACATAACAAATAAAACAAATGGCAATTATAAGATGTATACACTGAATTGAACAAATCTCGTTACTTACCTCATGTATTTTCCAAGATCATATATAACTTGATTGACATTGTTGTCAAAGTTGTCTGGGAGAGATAAAGGTAGAACGCACTACAACAATTATAAAATGATTTTTTCATTATTTTTCCAAAAGTAGTAGACATAATACACTGAAAAGGACATGCAGGTATACAAATATATATAATATATTAGAATAGTACCATGTGAAGGTGTATGCAAATCCACCGTTTTCATCCCATTATAGCCTTTCTTTGTTATGATATTGTTTATGTTCACAAAATCCTGGTAAGTCTGAATTTTTTTGTATGACTTCTTTATAGCATTTGAAAACGTTGCTGTTAATAACCAAGGGGACACTTATATTAATTTGGTCTCCATTGCTATTTAATTAGATGACATTTTTCATTGCATGATTGGCTTCCTAAATGTCACTACAAATTTTGACAATTTTTTCTTTGTTATGCCTTCCATCCAATATTTTTCATAACATTTATGTTATATTCTTTCCGATATGCATTGTATCAAACAAATGCACAATTTGTAACTTCTCATAGTAGGGAAACCTACTAAATTGTTTGGGATAACTTTTTTAGTCCGGAAGCCGGCCATTAATGCCTTGACGACCTTCATGAAGCATATAAGTTAAAAAAATTAACAACGACAATCATTATCAATTACAACATGAGTAAACACAACATAATATAAAAATATAAATTCAAAACATATCATATATGATAGATAAACAATTTGATCTGATGTATAACCTTGATGATTGATTCTATTATATTCCAACTTCCATAGGTGAGGTGACATTCTTCATGGTTTTGATGTAGTCTCCTCTTTCCCATTGAAAAGATGTTTTTCAGTAGTTCGATACTTATGATTTCTATGGAGGAAGTGCCTATACTCATCAAACACCTTCTTTCCTAAACTTGTTGAACGACGAGATTTCATCTTTGGACCACAAATTGGACATGCAAATTTTCCCTTTGTTTGAAGACCTGCAAGATGATATATAATTGGATTAAATATGTCAATTTTTGTAATTATATATAATGAATAGATTATTTAAAAAACATTCATGATATCTACTTCATCAAATTAAATATTGTTAAAGTGCAGTTGAACGTTATAACATACCACAAAAATGTGTTAGCCCTGGGGCATCATGAATTGTCCATACAATCATTGCATGGAATTGAAATTGTCTTTGTCCTCTTGGTATGGAGACGTCATACATAGTGATGTCATTCCATAACTTTAGTAACTCATTGATAAGAGGCTCGATATATACATTCATATCTTTAACTTGGTATTTACCTAGTTGAATGAACATAAACATTACATAAGTATTATAACCATTTTACTGCAATATATATAAATTAATGTACCTTTGACTATTAAATGAAAAAAATAAGTAATTATGCAACAAATAAGACAAATGAGATGCTACTACGTTAAAGAAAATTAATGTAAAAAAATACCTGGAACAATCATTGACAACATTATGTGCTCCCTCTCTATTGACATCCATGGGGGAATGTTATTGTTGATAACAAAAAATAGGCCACCTTGAGTAAATGAATCTCAACTCTCCAAAGGATTGGCTTAGCATTTTACACTTTCTCAATGAGAAGCACGAGGATTCGCGAGGGTTCTTTTAAAGATTAGTGGCCATTTTCCTCCATGTCCCCTAAATAATAGAACCATCTCTGTAGACATTCAAAATGTCATCTCCCACTTCTATTGGAGTGCATGGTAATCCATAAATTGCGCTAAGCTTTCACACCTAAATAATCGTTTACATCACGATGGAATAATGAGAATATAACAAAGAACCTTCTTGAGGCACCTTTTTGGTTAGTTGATATGTTTGATATCTGTTTTAATATATGACATTTTAGAGATTTTTGTTGCAAATTCATGTTGTTTATGATATATAATATGATCATTGGGACATGCATCTATTGTAGTACCATTCAAATATGCTTTCATAATGGCCGGATAAATCTCATTATGAGTGAGGTAAAATATTTGATGGTGGTAAGAAAAATTCACCTATCAATCTACAACAAAAAAATAATTTGTTAATATAAAGAATATTAATGGTACATATTTCATATTTTATTTACTAGTGATGAACTAACAACAATTAAAAATAGATGAAAAAAGATGACATATATGACATACCTTAACATCAATGGAATTGCTATGTTGGATAAACCATTTATAACCTTAAGTTCACCAACAACAATACAACAAAGAGAGTTGTTTGGGAGCCCAGCTAAAGGGGCTCATATGCAGCTTCTCAGAGTATAGGTAAAATCCGCGAACATCATCAAAGTCATCACGTCATCGCGATCCAGTTTATTGCCACTAAATGTGTCATGGATCCAGTATTGCGCACCATCATCTTCAACTATGTTTTCGGTGCGCTGATCATCTTCTTCCATAGGATCACTAACTTCATCTTTGATATTCACAACTCCATGTTCCTCCACTTGCAAAACTGCATTCTCCAAGCCATGATAATCCATATCATGTTCCCTAGGGTGCCCCACCTTTATAATAATGATAGACACAAATAAACCATGATCATGATCAAAGTGATTATATATATATATAATGTTAAAACTATATAAAAATTTACAAATTCAATCAATATAAACACATATAATGAACAACTTACCAATGGGCCGATAATTATATATGGCATTGACCATGCTGCCTACAGTGAACACTCAACTGTTGTGATTAAAAGTCTTCGTCTTTAATCCCTTGCAATTATTGCAAAGGGACAATAGCATTCCGATCACCCTTTCTTTTCAATCTAGCCCACAATCTATAGATCTCTTCATTTTGTTACGGACTAATATTATCGACGTGATTTTTACCAAGCTTGAATGTGTTTAGATCTTAAAAAAATGGCATCAAACTCATACTCCAATAATTTTCAATCATAGACAGGTAAAAAAATCTAATAATTCTGATATTTTACACCAAAAAAAATTGGCATGCAACCACCCCTGCAAAAGAGAAGATAGTCTGAAGTTAATGAACCCAAAAAACACTTTAAAATGCTAATTCCAGAACTTATTAAATTCTGATTTTACTATGATTTCCAACCGTTAGACTCCTAAAATCATAATATTGAACTTACACAACTAGATCTAGAAATGAAATTCTGAAAATGCACAAGTCTAAAAATGAAATCTGATGAGATGTTGCTTTAAAATATGATTTTCAAACCTGGAAGTACAAATCTGACTTCACAATTGAATTTTGGAAGAAGACAATGACTATCGTCAACCTAGCGATATCTTCTTGAATTTTTTCTAATTTTTCCAAAGAAAATCGTCCTTGGTTCTCCACAAATTGTCGCAAGTATAGAAAATTCATAGGTAGAGAAAATTTGCAAGAATAGCAAAACACTATAGCAATAAATAGGTGAACTCACTTTTATTTATGTTGGCCACAATTTGATTTTGCATGTTAGTCAAACTTTTGAAGAAAAATCTTCGTCGAAATTTCGATGAAAACTCAAGTTCATCGAAATTTTGATGAACATCAGGGATAAAATTTTAAAAAATTAAAAATTACACATTAAATATCACAAGTACCCGATAATACATCAAATTATACATCTTTCATTGAAAATTTTCATCGGATTTTTTAGTCAAATGAGTTAGTGAAGTGGTTCAACCTCATAATAGGGATGTTGGAAGGTGTGAGATGGGAGAAGAGGAAGATGTCTAACCATCTAAGAAGTTATCACCCAAGAAGAAACTCAAGAACTAGTCTACTAAACCCTAGGGTGAGTGTTCTGGGAAGAAGTTGATGTCCATCCCCCCATTTGGCATCAGTTCTTAAAGACACAACATGGGATGGTGGTCCAGAGATAAATGTGGAGGTTGTTTCCTCTCAACCTATCATCTCCCATTGAGTTTCCAAGGACAAAGGTAAGGAGAAAGCTGTTGCTATTCTTGATAAATGTGTGAGTACCAAGATGGAATTTTTGAAGGATTTTGGAAAGGTTGACCCCCTTTTTGTTAATTTTTATTACCCATATGATGAGAATATTGAGATGTTGAACCTATTAAATATAGCCAAAAATGGAATTTCTTGCAATTTCAGGGTGGCTAAATGGGTTTAGATAGGGTTCAATAAAGTTAATATAAAGATTAAAGGCCTTAAGGAAAGGTTTGAAAACATGCCTAAGGGATTGACCTCTTGCATTCTTATTGAAATAATTGTGGATTTGAAGAGCTTAGTCTCAAACTTTAAAGTTGAGTTTGAAAATTTCCTATAGGGTTTGGAAGCAAAGTGGCTAAGTTGGACAAGGATATTCAGAAGCTCTTCTAGGCTAGTCACAGTCACATGTCCATAAAAAACAATGCAGACTCTCTAAGGGTTCTAATGGAAAAGCTAAGAGATCTTAGGGAGCATCAGATGGCTAAGTACTAGATGAAATTTCCACCCATCAAAGAAAAAAGGAAAGAATCTAGGAAAGGAAAGGAAAGGTCATTTTATAGTCCATGATACCAGGCGGTCTGTTTTTGGGTCTACAGATGGCTTACAGTATATGGGACTCCTCATACTCCCAATATGAGGGAGGCACCTAACTTGTGCTCCATAATACGACGTGTGCATACCTTACCCCTTGTAGGATTTGAACTTGTGGCCTCTCTTTCAAGAGTATAAGTTCTCCACCACTAGGCCAACTCAGGTGTACTTCATAGTCATAGTCCACGATAAAAGAGGAGGAAAAGGGCCTGACACTAGAACAAGGGGCAACCTGAAGAAATATTTTGAGGAAGAAAAGGATCTGATTTCCATGGTTACTCTTCATTATAACTAGGAAATGGAGGTTGCTAAAACCTTAAAAAATATGAGATAGTTTCTTTTTGTCTCTTTGTTTAGTCTTTTAGTTTGTTGTTGTGTGGTTGTTT
>VDFB02291884.1:0-44848 GCA_007258455.2 Sequoia sempervirens
GAGGTTTGTGTTTCAAAATAAGTGAATAAATGTTAAATGCATAAGTGAGCATGGCCAATAGAGGCAAAGATTCCACTCACATCTATGGATAGTGGGGCAGTAGCGTAAGAGCAACAAGTATATTTATAAATAGAGTTAGTAGGAGATCAATTGCACTCAAATTTTTCTATGATGCCAAATGAAGAAACAAATTTGAGCAAAATGTATTAGAATAATTTGATTCAATCATAGAGAAATATTTATACAATTACATGGTTTGATGGCTCACAACAAAACTTAGATGTTGTGATCGTATAACTTAGGAAACAATTCCACTAATTTTTTTCTACATGAGTGTTGTTGCAACCTCACTCAACTTTATTTACCTACTAATAATCTCAATCCAACTCTTAAACATAGGTTTAAATATTTAAGACCATCTACTAACATATGATATAATAATTTCTAACAAAGGATTGTTGGGTCTTCAAAATCTTTGGCATTTTCTTGGCTGAAAGTGATATAACCAACCATCTAATCATGTATCAAGATCCTATTTACAGATCGCTTGCCTATTTTTTTAATAGATGCTTCACTGAGAAGATGGTCCTAGTTCATTGCCTATTTGTGCAAGTGCAATGCTATAATTTTCATGTGATGGAAAGAACACTCTCTCCACTCAAAAGGCTTTGGCTGAGTGAGTGGAAAGTGTAACAGAAAAATAGTTTGGCCAACAGTTCTGAGAAGTCTGGCATGCACTTTGGTTTTGTCTGTGTTAGCCCACATTTTTGCCTCGGTTAAATATGGCCTCACTAGGTTTCTCATGTTGATTAAAGTTTCGTGTTCAGGTTTGAGGGTCTTCAAATGTTTCAAAATGTCTTTGAATAAATGAATTATTGAAGTATCTTATGTCCACTTTATAAGGGTAGTAGTTAGAGGAGGTAGTGATATAGTTTTTAACACAACAACAAAAGATAGTGAACTGTCAAGATAGATGAAATGATGAAAATGCACAGTGAAGAGGGTAGTTCAATGAAGGTGACAAAGAATAACGATCTGCTGCAAGGGCTCTTGTCATTTGTGACTTTTCTTATTATACATTTCAATGATACTAGGATAGAAAATGCAGATCTAAAGAATATGCTTCTACATTTTATATCTACACTGGTATATTATAAAGACTACATGGTTTCCTTTGAAAGCAATGTGACTAAGGGAAATGAAAGTAATTATGATAGTCATGAAAAATACAAAGGATAGTCATCAAGGCTACTCAAGGAGCACAAATACAAAGGACAGTTAAAAGGAAGGTAAGACCCAAACTCAAAGTATCAAACTTGCAACATGAAGGGGGAATCCCAAGAATCTTTGAGAACAATTGGGCTCCCATCTATGCAACAGTACAACACGGTAGTCATTGTGACTTTATTGTAGTTGTTTTATGCTCAAGAGGAGCCTGTTTATGTAAACAAATTAAACTATTTTTATGCATCAAACCACAATAAGGTTCAGAGGGCTGTGAGTGTAAATAATTAGGTGTGCACAATACTAAAATCATTGCTAATTAGTTATGCTAGCAATATTTAGGATATTCTAGGAACTATATAATACATAATAGCTTAGGTAACAGTGAAATGGTCATTGCAAATATTCAGGATACAATATTTTGCAAAGAGTGAGATCAAATTGTTAAGTTGTTTTCCTATTATGGCACTTAGAAAGAAGGAAAATTAAAGCAATCCAATTTCCAATATATAAAGAACATGTAAAACACCATACATGGCATGCCATTCAAAGCAGGTGTTGATATCAACACTCTAATTATTGAAGAATATCTATTGTTTATATGATATTTTCTGTAAATTAAAGCATAGTAAAAAAAGGTTCTAGATAAAACTTAAAAAATATTTTAAGATGTGATAAAATAGATAACAGTTGTCTTCTGCAATACAATCTCTTTGTCAGCCTGCTAAAAGATATGTAGGAGATAGGACATATTCTATATAACTCTAAATTCAACACTGCTCTTTGTCATCACATTCTATATATTGAAAAGCCAAGGTTAAATGTGAGTAAACTCTCTTGCATTCTAGAATAATTTTGAGCCTAAATTTTACTCTACTACATTCTAATTTCTTGAAAAAGTAGGGTTAAACATTAAATAAATTTTGCTTGGAAGAGACCTAGCAAAACAAATGAGAACTCAAGTTGTCCCAACCTTCCAAAATATATTTGATTTGAAGGATCAGGGATGCTATTCTTTAGAACTAGTTTTCCTTTAAAGAGTATTCAAAATATCAAGGAAAAGCAGAGTATAGGTTTAGAGTAAGAATTTCATGTGAGAAATTTTGAAAATTACAATAAAATTCATTTTAAAATTTAAAATATAACAAACGCCTTTGCCACCCAATAGACACATTACGTATATAGTTAAGCATAGATTTGGTTTGAACAAAATGCTTGGAACCTCCAAGAAAATAATAAAAGAATTTGAAATGTCAAGGAAAAATAAAGTACATATATGTTAAAAATTAACTCTTCCTCCAAGAATTTTTGAAAATTATAATAAAATTCTATGTTACGAGTTCTTTGTAGGGGATTGTTGGGTACTCATTCGGTTCAAACCAGGTCCTAGTCCTGATCTAGTCCTCCAGGGGATTCAACCAGGGTCCTTCAAATTCCCTGTGGGTTCTTCTAAGATGAACCTTGGAGAACCTAGGGAGAACCTAGACAAAATTTGCTCAGAACCCAGATAGAATTTTCTCAAAACTTAGACATACATGAAATATAAGCAAGTAGAACCATCAACATGTGGATATAACATTCACAGATGTCTATCTTAGGGAAACTTAATATCTTCTGTTAGAACAAGAATGAAATCTGGATAAATTAATCAAATTCACTTGTATGAGTAAAAGCTTTAGAAAACCACACTCCTAGACAAGGGAAGATAAAAAAAACATATGGATATTCATATATCCATACATGA
Organism: Sequoia sempervirens; assembly: GCA_007258455.2. Lineage (NCBI taxonomy): Eukaryota > Viridiplantae > Streptophyta > Pinopsida > Cupressales > Cupressaceae > Sequoia > Sequoia sempervirens. The sequence goes on from VDFB02291884.1 coordinate 2,969, forward strand.
TACAACCAAGGGTAATATATAAACAATAGATAATAAAGGTAATGCATAAAGAATTTTTCCACAGACCTATCTTGGTCATTTACAATGCTTTACTTTTCTAAAATTTCATGGAAACAATAATCTAGACTCTAAAGTAACAAACTTAGGTCTGAAAAGTTGCAATAATTTTTAGTTACAAAGGAAGAAAGTTAAAAACTAAAGAAACCGGGGTTTGTTCCTTCTTAGAAATAGAACACAAAATAATTTGTTGTAAAATTCATACAATGCGAGAACATTCTTTGAAATTCCCAACTAATGAATTCTGAAAGATTGCCCCCTTGCTAGCAACCAAAAAATTGTCGATGCCACTGAAAGAAATTGGCTGCAACGTTTGCTATTCTATATAAATAATACTTAAAATGCAATTATATGTAGCTGATGAACATATTCTGCATTACCTCCTCTCATTCAATTCATAACTTGAGTGTTTATTGGAAGAAATCACTTTTTCAAATTTGAAGCATAAGCATTACAATTTGAAGCATATCCATTTAAGGAATGGAAGAGGAGGATTACTTGTTTAAGGTGGTGTTGATAGGGGATTCTATAGTGGGGAATTCAAATCTGCTTTCTCGATATGCACGGGATGAGTTTCATTTAAATTCAAAGGCGACAATTGGGGTGGAATTTCAGACCCAGAGCATGGAGATTGATGACAGGGACATCAAGGCCCAAATTTGGGACATTGTTGGTCAAGAGAGGTTCAGGGTTGTCACCTCTGCTTATTATAGAGGTGCTCTCAGTGCCCTTGTTGTTTTTGATATCACCAGGAGACCGACCTTTAAGAATGTTGCTTGTTGGCTTCAAGAGCTTAGGACACATTCTGATATGAATGTTGTGACAATGGTGGTTGGAAACAAGTGTGATTTAGAGAAAATCAGAGAGGTACCAATTGAAGAAAGTAAGGCCTTTATTGAAGCAGAGAAATTGTTTTCATGGAGACCTCTGCATTGAATGCAACGAATGTGAATGATTCCTTTCAAATTGTAATTAGGGAGATTTACAGTAACACGAGTAGGAAAGTGTTGTCAAATTCTTACAAATCTGAATTGCCATTAGGTAGTAGCAATAGGGTCACACTTATAGGGAATGGAGATGGAGAAATGTTGAAGGGGTTAAAGAAATATGCATGTTGCTAAGAATTGATCAAAGGTTTCAATTTTACATTTTCTGAACTAGTGTATGGAATATGCTGCTTCTTATTACTTGTTTTCAGAAAAATGGGTTTTGCTTATTAGTTACTAGTGAGGTGTATTCATAGAGGGTGTACTATGCTAATACACATAATTGTGTAAATTCTGCTTTTGGTTTCAATATTGTTAGAAGATGTTGTGGTTTTTAATCCAAAAAAGGTTTTGATAGTGGTTTTTGACAGAAATTTAAAAAACCAAAAAAAAAAACATATTCTGCATAACTCTAAATTTACTTTGCTCCTCTATCATGGAATTCTATATTCTTGAAAATCCAAGGCTAAATGTTGAATAAATCCATGGACTCATGGCATTCTAAATTCTTGGAAAAGTAGGGATAAATGTTAGAATAAATCCTATTGATCGAGTAACAAAGTTGTGTTTTTCAGTCACATGCATTAAAAAAAAAAAAATGCCCTTTTCTCCTTAGTTTGACCCAGGTTTGTCTTGTTTATTGAAAAACCCGGGCAACTGAGTCAAACCAGCATGGACAAATCTTGGATATGTTTAAAATGGAAATTTGATAACTCGTGTGATCTATTACCATAGGAGAAACAAAGCAGTATGAACTACAAGAAAATAAAGTAGAGAATATGAGAGACACTTTAAGATATGTTGTTTGGTACGATACATTGACTACTCACCATTTATAATGGTTTTCTTGAATTTTCTTTTTCTGCAATTGGGAATCCATTTCCAAATTAGTGAGCACCTTGCTTAATATCATACAATGAAGAAGAAAGTACTGAAGGGTAATCTCTCTATGTCTCTTCTCATACAAATGAGAACAAAGAAGAAATGACTAAAGATCAATTTCTCTCTCATACAAGGAAAAAAAGACTGAAGGTCAATCTTTCTCTCTCCCCTCCATCCCAGAGACATGCACACACAAACAAAAATACATGGATTTTTTTCCTAAGCTAATAAAGATCTTGAGAATCAGGCCCCATTATCTTATTCATGTCTATGGAGTTACAATCTTAATGGTTTTGTTGCAGGGGTGGAATAATAGCTGTTAAATTCATAGTACTCTCTACATTGATTCTAACACAAGTAAATCTGGTAATTGTAGTAGTTGAAGCTTACCTTTTTCACTTGCATGCATTAACTAATTGACTGAAACATATCCAAACTTTAAAGCATGGCATAGCTGTCATGCTTAATTGAAAGTGAGAGACCAAAGAACTGGTTAGTGTTAATTAGCATAGAGAGTAAATGTAGTAACAATGAGCACATAAAAATATAGGATACAATATTTAAAAAAGAAATTTTAGCATATTATATGCCACTTTACTGATGCAATTTAGGTGTTATATGATTGGAGGTAAAGTTAAAGGTAGTTTTTAGGTCATTGCTAAATGGGACACCGATTTGGTGTATGAGATCCTTTGTGGAAGCCGACAAAAGGATTGCTTTCCTTTTATTTATGATTTAGTGACATGTATAACCATTACACTAGATTGTACGTTAGGGATTGCCTCCTCTCGCCTTGTTTGAAAATAAGCAATGAAATGAATGCTTTGGCCTATATAACAGGTAAGGTATACAACTTATCTCCAAACCAAAACTTTCTTTGCGGACAAGTTTCTAATAAATACAACTTCTATTGTAGGTGAGAGAGATGTGGTACCTATTGGCGAGCTGGTATGTCCGGCTTTTAACTTTCAATCTATGAGAAATTCCATCTATTGCACAATACCCAGATAAAAATAAGTGATTTTCCATTTCAATGGTATTGCAGACGAGCATGGATGGGAACTAAGTTGTGCCATATGGTATGCAAAGGATTGTCATGTACGTCAAACAAAGATATAACAGCCCAGTTATAATCATCACAGAAAATGGTGAGTGAATGGATCTACTTGATGGGTCTTTCATGTAAAAAAGGGTTTGTTAACAAGATCTGGGTTTTTTTACAATGTTACCCATTTGCTTGCAGACGGCCTGCGGGTTGAAGAAAATGGCAGCTAGGGCATAATATCTTCTGCAGAACCTGATCATTAAAAAACTAATACAATGGTCTCTTCGACCCACCACACCCATTGTTATAAGCCTTCCCACCAGAAGAAACTGCATCCCGAGTGGGACGTTGCAGTTGTAGAAAGTAGATGGAGAGCCAACGCACATAGCCATTCAGAAGTGGCAAAAATACATCAATTTTATTTTAGGGAAAAGGTGTGGGAAAGAAATAATTATATTTTTTAAGTGAAAATGTATTTTTTCTATTGTCTTAATTTGAGACAATATAAAATAAAAAAATATAACTTAAATATGTTTAATTTTTATTGTCTTGATTTGAGACAATATAAAATAAAAAATATAACTTAAATATGTTTAAGATAAAATTAGTATTTTGTCTTAAACTATCGTCTTAAATGGCCCCCCTATGTAGTAGTGTTTCATTGAAGCACCATCAGGTTTTTAAGATTGGATGCATGTTTATGGAGATAGGAACTCTCTCAAATTAATAAAATATATTATTGCAAGCAAGGAAAATTGCATTCTAGCATAAAGTTACTTAGGTATGGATGGTAACAGAGTGTGTATTATTTATAGTCAGACCTTTGACTAAAGGACTACTAAGAAAATGGTTTTTTCCATTTATTATTTGTAGATTAGTTTTGTTGTTCCATGCCAGTTACAACTTACATTATGATGAAGCTTTTGAGTTGTGTTTAAGTGGATTTCATTTTCAAATTGGTTGCAAGAAATGTGACTTTGAATTGGCTTCTTGACTACAATGATAGAAGAGTTGGTATTCACATTGTAGAGTCATCTTTACTTTAACCGCGTCAAGAAAGAATGGCCTCTCTTGTTTGGTTTCAATTACTATTTGAAGAGAAAATATCTTTATAGTATTATGGATCTGTTTAGGATTGTTCTGTCACAACTCTAGCGCCAACACAAAGAATGTGATACATTACATTATTATTAGCTAGGTTCTTTTCTGGACAGGTGTGGGTGGTAATTTTATTCACTTGAGAAAGCTATCAATGTAAGAGTTTAAGCTTGAAACCTGAATGCAATAGTATTAACTCAGCAGTAGTAGCTCTCTAGAAATGAGGTCATGCAACTAGCATTTTTATGGTAATTACCGCAAAAAAAAGTTGCAGAGTGAAGAGACAATTAGAATATTTTTTGATTGTAACTAAGCTTTATATCAATTCAGGCTACTCCAAAGAGGTAAACAAAGAATAATTGCTATTTCACCTAGTAGGATTTTAAAATTCTATAAATTGTTACTATCAAAGCATAGTGCAAATACAATTAATGATTTGAAGAGATCAGAGTACATAAATAACAGAGGAGATTTCAGATGTTGCTTTATTATTCACAATTGAGAGCTTCCAATTTCAGTCATGCAGTTGAAAGTGGCAGGGACTTCATCAAGATTAATGAATGGGGAGTGAAAGGTGGTCTAGCTATAACACTAGACAAATATACACCTGTCAAAATAGTATCTAATAAGAGCATTTGTAACTTTGCTCTGAAACATAGCCACTCTAACCTACCTTGCCAGAAGTTAAAACTATCCTCTTGTTCTATTGCTTATAGTATTATTCCTTTCTTGTGAATGCAATGCACATGTCCTCCAGCCCGCCGTCCACTGCTAGATATGGGCATCATTTCACTAATCAATGCATTTTTGGCTGTAATCTTACTCAATTCACAAGAGGGGTGTTGGCATCAACCAGTACCTAATTGTTATCATTGGATTTTCTCCTATATGCCCAATTAATTTAGCAAAGGACAAGGGGGCAGGGGGACCACTTTAGAGGAAGATGATGTTAGCCTTGATGGTATATTAAAAATTATGAACAGTTTTTACTGCAAGTCATATGTTATCAAGAAACATAAAGATTTAGGCAAACCAAATCCTTTTTCTAGGAGAATGTATTTTGCAGTTGAATACCTAACTATAAAATAAGAGTGTACTCAATGATGTGATACAATGATTTCAGCAGCCTTGTCAAATCCTTGAAAAGGTTTCCATGTATAACCCAATCAAGCATTTGATTGAGGTGTTCATATAGGAGCAAGCAATAGAGAATATGGCTCATAAGAATCATTACCTTCAATCAGGCAGTTCTACTTCAATGCAAGGCACTCTTTCCAATGCTACAATTGATTATGCTATCTTTGGGGATCCAATGAAGGTTGGTGAGGAACTTGATGCAAAGTAAAAGGGCCATGTTGAAGGACACTTGATGAAAAATAATCATAAACACATAGGGGACTATTAGTTTCCTTTACTACCCCTAATTTTGTACAAAAGATAACAGGGCTTCGTTGCATTAATTTATATAATATTTTGAATTTTTTTAATGTCTTTATATTGATTTATGTGGTTTGTATTATTGGTAAACCGGTTAAGTCTTTGTTGTCAATGTTAGGGTACTTTGTATTTATTTATATTTTAGGAGTTGTGACAAATAGTAATGCTTATAATTTTAATGTGTAATGAGACAGCTAGTTGAATAGCTAGTTGAATCTAAAATCTTTTAGATATCAATATAAACCCTGCACTGCTGCCCACCACCTCTCCTAAAAAAATCCGTTGGTGCTGTTTACACTTTGCTGTGTTATGAAATGGATATTTAATATTAAATCTTCCAGACATCAATATAAAGCCCTGCATTGTTGCCCTGCCCAGCCCTGCTACCCTGACCAACAAAATTCAAGTAGCAGCTGCAACTGTATTTACATCTATTTCTATACATTTTCCCTATTAGTAGCACCTACTTCCATGCATTTGACCACTACATCAATATGTCCATTTTGATATTGTATTTACACTCTTTGTATTTACACCTATTTCTACACATTTTCCCTATCATTAGCACCTACTTCCATGCATTTGACCACTACATCAATATGTCCATTTTCATATCTGGGTCTATTTTGAGTGCCTGGGGATTGATCTCAAGTAGTTTGAGATTGGCCCAAAAATTTAGACATCCAATTTCAAATCATCATTTTCCACCCTTTTTTACTAGCCATTGGGAAACAACTCGGTACATATTTATCTCAAATGTTATGTTTTGGTAGTTAAAAATATTCATTTATGCAATTAACATAGAGAAAATTTTGAACTCTACAAGTTTTAAAATTTTCTGAAGGATTTTGATGGGATTTTGGCTATGGATCTATTCGGAGGTTGGGGGGAGTAGGGGAGGGTAGCGAGGGGATCCCCCATCTAATAATGTTGTTTTGGCACGAGACAGATTAATTCAACAGGCTTGTGAAACTCTCAAGCAAATGAGATCACCGACGTAAAGCCAGATTCCTCAACCTTTTCCAACTTCCATTCTTCCTGTGCCAGAATGGGAGATTCTGAATAGGGTAAGGGCATCTATCAAGAAATAAACAGATGGAGTTATAGTTTTCGGGTGTTGTAGTTGCAATTGCGTTGGTAGACATGTATGCAAAACTGAAGAAGTATAGACATGGCACGTGAGCTTTTTGACAGCAATAAGTGAAAGCATAGACAAGGCGTGTGAATTGTTTGACAGTAAAAAGTGGAATCATGGATAAGGCATGTGACTTCTTGACAAAATGCCTTGAATGAATGTGATCTCAGGGCTCGAATGACTACAAGGTATGCGCAAGATGGATTTGCTGAAAATACATCAGAAACTATCAAGCAAATGTAATATGCAGGTGTAAAGCTGAATTCTATAGCATTTACCAGCTAAATGCAGAAGAAACATGGTGGGAAGGACAACCCATTGATTGGACATCCTTATTCAGACCACTTGGAAAACTGGGTAATCTTAGAAGATTTGATTTTAAGAAGTCTTTTTTCAGGCATTATAAGCAGTGTAGACGCAGTGACTGAGATTCCTAAAACAAGAAATGGCAATTTTGAGTTCCCAGGGAAGATGCCTGACCTATCGAGTGTAATCAACATATGCTTATTGATTCAAACATCATCAAACAGAGATACTATAACTATTCTTCTTGGTCCGCATTGTATATCAAGCAAGCTAGATCCAGGAGAATATAACTAGAAAAGAGATAAGAAACAAAACAAAAAAGACAAAAATGTGGGGCACACCTGGTTTGTTACTGAAAGGCCCTTCGTAAAAGCTTTATTACTGTAGCTTGCCCAAAATCCTGGACCCACGTGGTCGTGACTTGCTTTGAGCTTCGCACCTTTTTGATTTTCTGAAAAGCCCCTTGTTTGAAAAAATCATTTTCATTATTGGTAAACCCTCGCTTGTTGTGCTTCAAACCGGGCATGCAGCGGAATGAATCAATCCGGTCTCAAGAAACTCCCTTTCCCAAGCTGAATGAGGTTCGGGTCGTAGCAACTGGATTGTCCTCGAGAATCTCTAAAAGGGACTTCCCTGCCGATTCAATTTCGGACTTTCATCTACCTCACCCTCATTTCATTCGGGTGAGTTATAACCTGCGATGATGAATCCCGCTGTCTGTTGTTCACTTTTCTCCATGTCGGTTGTGTGTCTCTTTCTCGTGGCTCTTTCTTTGATTCTTATCTTTGTTCTGTTCTCGTCCTGGAGTGGAAGCAGGGGAATTTGGATACGAGGGAGAAGACTAAAAAAAATTGGAGGGAAAATAAGGAGGGAAATAAAAAATGTATTTAGAAAATAGTTTTGTCTTAATCTAAGACAATTAGAAAATTAAAGACAAAAGTAATCTTTTGTCTTAAGTTAATGTCTTAAAACCCCTTTGTATGTAGTAGTGACATATCAAGAAGGATCCAAATGCACTTATGTTAGCAAGATGGTTCATAGTCACGTTAGGTTCACCAAAATAAACCATAATTTTGAGGTGTTCTAAGTACTTCTCTTGCACTCTTAGGATTTTTCACCTAAAAGGAGAGAGATAGAACCCTAAAATTGAGATGGTTCACTCAAATGAAGGAATGCAATATGGAATTGAGACTAAATTTAATGATTTTAATGCAACTAATCTATGAAATTGATTGATTATGAATTTAAAACTAATGAAATATGCAATGTTTGAAAATACAATGAGGTATGCAAAATGAACTAAAATATAAACAAACACAAATAGAACTAAAACAATTTGAATAGAGTGCACTTGGGAATTGGATGTTGAATCTAGAAGGATTTGAAAACTGGAAGAAATCACTGTAAATCACTAGTGGGACTCATTCGCCATTGATGCCGAACCAGTCTTGCTACTGGTAAAAACACCTGAAACTGCTTTCTAACAGTCGAGAACTGGATTCTGACAAAATCAACTTTTTCAGCCCTCAGGTGGAACTCATTCACCACTAATGGCGAATCAGTCCTCCTCCAAAAATCTACAATTTCAAGATTCAATTCTATAGAAAATTGACTGTAGGTTGTCTCCAATCTTGAAATAGGGTTTAGTTGACTTGAAACACTATTTTGACTTATTGTCCACTTTTCAACACCTATTTGCTTGGCAAGTCTGTATACAAAATTTTGTAAACAAAAATGCAAAAGGGGGAAAATGGGTAAGGGTTAGAGTATAGGGATTTTCCTTGGTCAAATCCCACTTTGGTAATCAAACCCTTAACGAATAAATGAAATGAAATGAGAAAGGAATGATGAAAAAACAACATGGAAATGTCCTAAACTCACCAAAAACCTTGTTGAAGAAGTCTGAAGATATGTCAATGGTTGCTCCAAGATGTTTGATGTTTGCTTGATTGAATGTAATTGAATGAATTAGTGAATGAGTGGACTTGATGAATGCTTGAATGAATGGGGGTTGAAATGAGAAGAAATACACTTATTTATACACACTTATGCCCTAATAACCTAATAATACCTCATCATAGGTTGACATAGGGTCTTTTTGAATAAAAACCCGAAAGAAATTTTGAATTATTTTGAATTTGGAGCCAAGAGGAACTCCATTTGCTACCAATGGCTTAATGGTCCCACCTTGGGCTTGTGGGTAAGTGTCGAATTAACTTGCATTTAATGTTTCTGTTAGGTTTACATTCAAAAATACACTTAATTAAGCCTTATGAGTGCATAAAAGGGTCAAATAAAACATAAGAAAGTTGTAAATAGTAAAATTAAGCCTAGAACAGTGTGAAATCTTGTTACAAGACTTTACAACACCTTAGAATAGGACTTGATAAGTGATGAAAAGGTTATTTTTAGGTGAATTATAATGAAAAGAGTCTAGAAAAGTGTAGAAATGTGTTACAACACTTCACAACACCTTCACAAGATGTCATAATTTGAATGTTTAGGACATAATGAATGCATAAGTTACATTGCAAAGATTTAAAAATCAAACAAGATAAGCCAAACATCCTAAGAGAAAGATCTAAAAAGACCTTGAAAATTTCAATGATCTTTTTTTTTTATGGTACATTTAGCCCCACTTTAGTGAGAGGATAAACTTGCTTCCAAACTCACACTAAAGTAGCTATGCATATCGAGAAGGATCCAATGCACTTATATTAGTTAAATGGAATGGCAATGATCAAGAGGGATGATCAAGCCCCCAGGATGAAGATCTCATGGAAAACTAAACATAAGGACAAAGGAACACACATGAGAAAGAGAAGAGGAAAAGGAAAAGTCGGATCAAGCTTCGATCATTTGTTCAACTAGTTGTGAATCAAATCTAGGTTGTTTATCCGAAAAAGGAAATGCATACTCACTCTGGGGCAACAGAACTCATGGTGGTCCACTAGGTGAGAAGGCCCAAAGGTGAGAAACATACGCTTGGGTGGTATGTACTCACAAACACGGGTGGCTATGGGGAAATGCATGTTGCAGGAATGGATCTTCGCTAACCATATCAAAGTTATACCTCCTAATAACTTTTAACAAGGTGCCACAAGGAAAAATGTTGGTTTGTGCTTCATGAGACAAGCAAAGCTTCATATGCTTAGAACTGATAAACAAACAGGATGGTACCATTGGAATGCAAGTTGTGTTATGTAAGGTGGCAAAGATGTAAAAATGTAACATGTAAAAGATGTTCAAAGAAGTCTTGTTTAGTTCATCCAAGGTATATCACTTAGAGAACATAGTGTCTAACATCTCCAAGAGAGGACCAATCAAAGAATAGAATATTCATAACTTAAGGGATGCAATGTGTCACATCAGGCCACCAAGAGGAATGTAATATGCTAAGATAGATCACACTTATGAAGGACATCACACCCAATGTCATCCAAAAAGTGACAAACGATCATATGAAGTGACAAGGCTACACTAAGAACCAAGAATGCGAATGAAACGATGCCATCAGTAGCAGTTCCCACTTTAGCTGCTGAATTACTACACACTCATTTTGTGGAGCAATTACTTTAAAGCAGCAAAGGAAAAGAAATGTAAGAAACAAGACATGAGAGCCAACAGTTCCCTATGCTAAGTCATATATGCTCTGGCAAGACTACTCATGTAAACGAAAAAGAGAACAAAATAAAGGAGGTTTTCCCCCAGAAAGGAACACACCAAACACATAAGGGATCTATGGATTTGGGGTCAGTATATTTGTTGCTGCAATGTTTTTATGAAAGAGCTCGAAACTGTCATCATTCCCTGTGCCATTACAGAATTGAAGAAAGACACAAAGAGAGTGAAACAAAGAAAAAAGCTTGTTTCGGTCAACATGGAAGAGATTGGTCTTCAATTACTTTGCATCATCCCCAAAAAGGAAAACGAAGTAAAAAAGAAACAAAGGAAAAAGGAAAAGCTTTGGTCAATATGAAGGAGACATTTTGGTCTCACGTCTCGTGGTTATCCCTAAAAGGAAAACATAGGAAAGATAAAAAAATGGGAAAGGAAAAGAACCTTTGGGTCAAAATGGAAGAGACATAGGGCATCTCAATGCTTTATGTCATCTCCAAAAGGAAAAAAAAAACCAAAGTGAAAAGAAAAAGATAAAGTATGCCATATAGAAGAATACAGGCACAAATAGAGGAAGTGCACAAAGAGAAAGAACATCAAACACACATTACGAGAGAGCACAATACACACATGCAACCACACTAAAGAAAAGAAAAAGAGAAAGGAATGTGAGAAAATGTACTATGGGATGATAGGATAGCAGTTAGTGTTAGTGAAGTGATACTTGTTCAGTATGTCCTTCAATGTCTGACATTCATCATTTTGGTGTCCTTGAGAATATGAGGATATTTGCAGTATGGTATGTTAGAATCTTTAGGAGAGATGACCAACCTGTTTGAAGGTGGTAAGAGTATAAGGCCTCTGTTTAAGAGAATTTGGAGTCTCATTTCACATTCAGGTGGTAGATGGAGAGGAAAATTTAGTTTCTTCAATTTGTAAGGTCATTTTCATTTACTAGTTTCTCCTTTTTCATGGATGGAAGAAGGAAGAGGGCCCATTGGGATCCTAGCATCCTTGTCATTAGAATCAGGTAATGGTTGTTCACTTGGAAGGAGGACATCCAAGTTAGGAGGAGAATCAAAGATCACTATACCATCATCTCAAAGTCTCCAATGTTCAAAAGGAGGCTTGTTGTCATGAGGAGGATCTTTATATCCTAATCCTATTGTGTTTTCATCTGTTGTTCTTTGTTCCAAAAGTTGGTGAATGTTATGCTCAGTTGTTGTATTACAACCTTGTTTTCTTAAGATAGTAAAACCTTTTCCATATGTTTCTTCAAGGTTGATTGGTGTGTTTGTAACTGTGTTATTATAAAATGGTTGAGGATGTGATTGTGTAGAGGAACTAGGTTCACCTATGGGAGGGAAATTAGGCCCTTCATTCATTCCGCGATGTAAATAACCAAACATGTCAAGAGGTGGAACAATAGGAAGATCTTATGACTTCATGGATGAGTAAAATGCTGCATTGGCTTCAAGGTTTTCAAGGCATGAATTTAAGAACTCGTTCATGCTATCATCATCTTCTCCAATGATGTCTACAGCATGAGGAGGACAATCATTTGGAGTTGAAGGAGCATGAGGAAGCACAAGGTCATTAGGATCACAACCTAATGCACAATTGGGCATGTCTACAAGGGATTTCAATGAATTCCAAAAATTATTAAAGAAGAAAGCCATGATGACAATGAATAAAAGTAAACTAATGTGCAAGAAAGTGTATAAAACAAAAAAATTGGAAAGTATGATAGAAATTAATAACAACAAACTGTGATGCAAAAATTAACCAAAAATTGCCTGAAAAATGTAGTTCAAAATGTGTAGGTAGATTGATTTGCCCAGGGTGGCAAATGAGTCTAGGTATGAGATTTTTTTTGCATTTTTCAGAAAATTTAAAATGATTTCAATGCTTTTCAGATGTAGAATGAGGATGCAAATGCAAATTTTCATTTTTTTAATGATTTGATATGCAAAAATGAAATCTATATGATTCTTTCACTAATGCTATTTTAGAAACCCTAGGATGCAAAAACAAAACAAAACCTAATTGAATGTTGATGCAAAGGAAACCTAGGATGCAAGATGTAGTTAAAATTAGAAAGATAATGTGTTCAATAAGCAGATTCACCAAAATGAACAATCAATTTTGAGGGTTTAGGCCACTTGAAACACTTTGTTGATTTGTTATCCACTTTTCAACACCTATTTGCTTGACAAATCTGCATACAAAAGTCTGTAAACACACATGCAAAAGGGAAAAAATGGTTAAGGGTTAGAGTATAGGGATTTTCCTTGGTCAAATCCCACTTTGGTAATCAAACCCTTAATGAATAAATGCAATGAAATGAGCAAGGAATGATGAATAAACAACATGCAAATGTCCTAAACTCACCAAAAACCTTGTTGAATAAGTCTAAAGATATGTCAATGGCTACTCCAAGATGTTTGATGTTTTCTTAATTGAATGATGCTTGAATGTAATTGAATGCTTGAATGAATGGAGGTTGAAATGAGAAGAAAAACACTTATTTATACACACTTATGAACTAATAACCCAATAATACCTCATCACAGACCAATATAAGGTCTTTTTGAATAAAAACCCGAAAGAAATTTTGAAATATTTTGAATTTGGAACCAATAGGGACTCATTTTCCACCCATGGTGAATGGGTCCCACCTTGGGATTATAAGTGGTGTTAGGAATTAAGTTGCATTTAATGCTTGTTTGTTGGTTTACATTCAAAAAACACTTAATTAAGACTTATGAGTGCATAAATGGATCAAATAAAGCATAATCATTGATACATTTTACCAAAATCCAAAACAAATTGTTAAAATTTTGACAAACTTTCATCTAATCATTTGATCGACAGACAATTTGAAACGCCAAAATTTTGACCCAAATAATGATGTTGGGTCAGACTAACGCTTCAAAATTCCATATAAATTGATGAAATAATTCCTTCGACGACCCTTTGTCAAATTTTGAGTCAAAATTTATTAGTGAAGAAAGGTGTACATAGTGATAACAAGCCTAGAAAAAAGTGAAATATTGTTAGAAGACTTTACAACACTTTAGAATAGGACATGATACAGGATAAAAAAGGTGATTTTTAGGTGAATTATAATGAGAATAGTCTAGAAGAGTGTATAAATGTGTTACAACACTTCACAACACCTTCACAAGATATCATATTTTGAATTTTTAGGACCTAATGTGAATGCATAAGTTACATTGCAACATTAAATCACAACAAGATAAGTCAAACATCACAAGAGAAAGACCTAAAATACCATGAAAATGTCAATGATCCATTTTTCTATGGTACGTTTAGCCCCCACTTTAGTGAGAGGATGAACTTACTTCAAACTCACACTAAAGTAGCCATGCATATCGAGAAGGATCCAAATGCACTTATCTTAGGAATATGGTTCATAGTCATGTCGGGTTCACCAAAATGGATCTTTCAAAATTGATGCTTCATAGTCACGCCGAGTTCACCAAAATGAACCATCAATTTTGAGGGTGACTATGGACTTCTCTTGCACTCTTAAGATCTTTCACCTAAATGGAGAGAGATAGAACCCTAAAACTAAGGTGGTTCACTCAAACTAAGGAATGTAATATGGAATTAAGACTAAATGCAATGATCTTAATGCAAGTAAGCTATGAAATTGATTGATTATGAATGCAAAACCAATGAAATATGCAATGTTTGAAAATACATTAAGGTGTGGCAAAATGAAGTAAAACATAAATAAACACAAATAGAATTCAAAGAGGTTGAAAAAAGTGCACCTAGGAATTGGATTTTCAATTTGGAAGGCTCTAAAAATTGGAAAAAATCGCTGTAATTACTATTGGGACTCATTCACCACTAATGGCGAATTAGTCCTACTACTGGTAAAAACACCTAAAACCGTTTTCTGATAGTCGAGAACTAGATTCTAAAAAAATAAAAAAATTCAAACCTCAAGAATGACTCATTCGCCACTGATGGTGAATAATTCCTCCTCCAAAAATTTGCAAATTCAAGAGTCAATTCTGTAGGTCTAGATCTACACTTGTCTTCTTATCTGGTTGATAGAGTCAAATCTACAGAAATTTGACTGTAGGTTGTCTCCAAGCTTAAAATAGGGTTTAGTTGACTTGAAACACTTTGTTGACTTGTTGTCCACTATTCAACACCTATTTTCTTGACAAATTTGCATGAAAAATTCTGCAGACACACATGCAAAAGGGGGAAAATGGTTAAGGGTTAGAGTATAGGGATTTTCCTCGATAAAATCCCACTTTGGTAATCAAACCCTTCATGAATAAATTAAATCAAATGAGCAAGGAATGATGAATAAAAAATATGGAAATGTCCTAAACTCACCAAAAACCTTTTTAAAGAAGTCTGAAGATATGTCAATGGCTGCTCCAAGATGTTTAATGTTTTCTTGATTGAATGATGCTTGAATGTAATTGAATGCTTGAATGAATGGGGGCTGAAATGAGAATAAAAACACTTATTTATACACATGTATGCCCTAATAACCCAATAATACCTCATCACAGGTCAACATAAGGTCTTTCTAACTAAAAAATTGAATGGAATTTTGAATTATTTTGAATTTGGATCCAAGAGGGACTCATTCACCACCCATGGCGAATGGGTCCCACCTTGGGCTTGTAAGTGGATGTCGGGAATTAACTTGCATTTAATATTGTTTTTCGGGTTTACATTCAAAAATACACTTAATTAAGTCTTATGAGTGCATAAAGGGGTCAAATAAAGTAGAAGAAAGGTGTAAATAGTGATAACAAACCTAGATAAGCATGAAATCTTGTTACAAGACTTTACAACACTTTAGAATATGACCTGATAAAGGATAAAAAGGTGATTTTTAGGTGCATTATAATGAGAAGGGTCTAGAAAAGTGTAGAAATGTGTTGCAACACTTCACAACACCTTCACAAGACATCATAATTTGAATGTTTAGGATCTAATTTGGATGCATAAGTTACATTGCAACATTAAATCAAAACAAGATAAGTCAAACATCACAAGAGAAAGACCTAAAACACCATGAAAATATTAATGATCCATTTTTCTATGGTACAATAGTTTCTTGTGGTTTCTTGTACCTGGTTCATAGCTCCAGTCAAAAGCATTTACCCCTAACAATATGGGTGTGTTGCACCTTTTAAATAAAATAAATTAAAATAAAATTTAATCCTAAAAGTTCAAATTTAGTTGAGTTAGCCTAAAATTTAATTTATCCTAAAGTCCACTATATAAACCTAAATTATTATTTTAAAATTAACAAGAAGAATAAGAAGACAATTATGTTCTACAAAAATACATTTTAATTTATAGGTTTTCAAGAGGATTTTGAAATTTGATGAAGTTTGCTACAATGATTGAAGTTTCATGCGTATAGAAGAACGTGAAGGAATCTAGGTTTTGGAGATTTCTTTTGGCCATTTTCAACAACCTAACGACTTATTTTTGGATTTTTCTTATCTTCAAGCTTCAACTTAGTTGATGCCTAAAGAAAGGTATTATTGCATTTTAGATTTTCCTAAGGTCATTTGACTTTCTCTAAGGTTGATCTCACCACTATCATATAGGAATCCTTCTCTAACAAATTTGAGTATGGTTTTATGCATTTAAGCTCATTACAATGTTAGATTCACTTAATTTTATGAGCACACATATTTTATTAATTAGTCCATTTGCTATTTTGGAGGTAAAAATACCAAAAAAAGAGTTTGACTAAGGAAATTTTCTATATAGCCACCCCCTTTCCTCTCTTTTCTTGATTTTTCTAGGTTTAGATCTAAATATGAAGATTTCAAAGCAAGAGCACAAAATGTTGATAGGGAGCTATAGGCCTACAAAGTTAGATCTGAGGAAAATGAAGCTAGGCAAGGGTGTCCATGTGCCCTAGACTAGGGAAATCCGGCTCAAATTTTCATACCAAGTGCATAGTGTACTTTTCCCTTCCTAGATCTACTCTCAAATTTTGGTCTTTTAGTATTGTTAGTACAAAAAAGTTACATTTTCATAATAGTTTTTGTAGTCAAATCACTCTATTTAACCCAAATTAATTTCAATCAATTTCTAAGGCATTAAAATTCCATATCCAAGGTTGATTGACTCACCATTCAAGTTGCAAGTTAATCTCACACATTTGTTGATTTGGATTCTAATGTTTATTGGAAAAGGATTGATTTTAGTGATCTAGCCATTAGACCTAAGATCCCCTTTCCAACAAAACATTTTGGTGAACCTGACATTTTGAGCATTAAATTAGATCTTTTGATTTGAATTTAACATGTTGTAGATCTAGAAAATTAAGAAAATATTGTTGAAGTTTTAGAAATCATAAGGTTTTGTTTGCAAAAAAGTGTGTTTTCATTTGAAAGAAAATTATGAGAAATTTTTCATTATCAATTCTAAAAATTGTTATATTTGTAGGAGAATTGCATAATTTTTTTAAAAAAATACATAATTGGGTTAAAAAGGATTTCATTTTTACAAATTTTGAAAACCCTAGTTTATCACATTACATTTCAAAACAATCATAGTTTCAGTCCCAGATCTAAACTGAATTTGTCTCAAACATATGAAACTTGTACCTAATGCCTCAAAAATTTAAATTACATAGAAAAACTAAGCCAGTCTAAGGCATCCTTGCACCCTAGACAAGCCTATTTTAGCTTATATTTTAGTCATAGGCTAAAATTTGTATCCTTACTACAGATCTAGATTCTGTTTTTTAAATTTGTGTCTATAACAGGTCTGTAGGACTAAATTTTTTTTAATTAACAAGTATAAACTTAATTTAAAATTGAAAATTAATGGTTAGTCTTAGAGAAAGCATAGTAGTTTGATCATGTTAGATTTTTTTCTACAATTACATTATATACCTATCAAACCTTCTATTTGTGATGAATTTGATACGTTAGATGACTCACTTGAGGAATTCATCCCACCTAGATCATCCACTAAGGTCTCTAACATCCCAACACACCAAAGAACAATAAATGTAATCACACCTCAAGTTATCATTTACACACCCAAAAATTAGCTCCAAAATCAAAACAAACCTGTGCTTATCATTAGACCACCATCAAATAAACTGAAACCTTTAGGTCACATCTTGAATTTTGCAAGACAATTAACCCAATGCAACCTTTCAAACAATGTATCACAATGACAACATTATCATGTTGTTTCTCATGTAGAAAACACAAGAAACAAGTAATAAAAAAAAACACAAGCCATTCCTTACATGATAGACAACACAAACACACACAATATTATGATAGTTTTGTAATGGGTATTGGCCCTTCCAATTTTAATCGAATCAAAACATCCAACTTTACAACCTCCAACACCAAAAATAACATTGATTACACATCTACATATATGGTGAGAGTAATTATGAAAATTCACCTTCCTCAAAATAATTAGAACCCATTTATAGAAGAGGTTATAAAATCTTGTCATAATTTGGGCATAATGGTAAAGGATGTGGCATAAAAGAATAAGGTATTTGTGTTCCTATAGAGCTAAATATACACGAAACAAAAGGTGGTCTTTGTTGTTGTCCTTAGAAACCCACTAAAGCATCAAGAAGACTTTCACTTAATGCCAACACCATAACACAAGACCCTCCTAAATTAGCTCTCAATTTAGTTCATCTCAAATTGATAGACAACACAAATAATGGTACATCATTACATGTATTTTAAAATGATGAGTCCTTAGAAATTATTTTGGGTATGTCTAACACTTTACGTACTTGTCATCATGATCATGGATTTACCTATTGTTTAAATGCTAAATCATATTTTGGGAAAGAAGTTGAGTCGTTTGATGATCAACAAGATGCATTCCAAACAATTCCTAACACTCCAAACTATAGTACACTACTTATAGGAGATATTGTAGATGTCTTGATGGACACATTTAATAAAGAAAATGTAATTCTAACTGGAAATTTCCTTAATGAAGATGAGCAAGAAGATCATGCAATTTTGTTTTACAACTTTCCTGATCTCTTTGTGTATTCTTGTTTGGATATGTTTGGGATAGATCCTAAGGTGGTCACACGTAACATTGTATTAGAATATGACATTAAACCCACAAGAAAAAATATTCACAAGATGAATCCTAAGGTGGCTTTGTTTGTTAGGGATGAGATTGAAAGTATTTAATAATTTAGTTTTATCTGCCCTATTGACTACTCACCTTGGATATCCAATATTTTTATTGTTACGAAACCAAATAATCGTATATAAATGTGTATAGATTTTTATGTCCTTAATAAGGAATCTTTGAAAGAAGATTTTTCCCTTCCAAACATTGCATGATTATTGATTCAACTATCAGACATTCCTTATTATCATTCATAGATGATTTTTTGGGATACAATCAAATATTTATCAATCCTCAAGAGCAATATAAAATGACATTCATTACACCTTGGGGGACATTCTGTTGGCTCATTATTCCCTTTAGATTGAAAAACACTGGAGCAACATATCAAAGAGCTATGACGTTAATATTTCATGAATTCATGCATAACATATTAGAGGATTATGTCAATCATATATTGGATAAGTCTATAACATTTCAAGATCATGTCAAAATTCTTCATCAAATCTTTGAGTGAATTTGTAAGTACAATATGAGATTAAATCAAAGAAAATGTGTCTTTGTTGTGGATAGTAGAAAATTATTATGTTTTATTGTGTCAAATTGAGGTATGGAAGTGGAAACAAAAAAGATTGAGGTTATAGAAAATATGCCACCTCCTAATAAAATTTCCCAACTTCATAGATTGCAAGGAAATATTCAAGTCATCCATCATTTTGTTACATCATTGGAAGATCAAACCCTTCCCTTTACTTAATTACTCAAGAAAGGGTCATAATTTAAATGGAATGAATATTATCAAAAGGATTTTGAGAGATTAAAACAATATATAGTTAATCCTCCAATTTTACAACTAGTCACATTGAGATGAACTTTTATTCTTTACATTTTTGCTTAATCGAATGCACTTGCTATGTTATTGGTGCAAGAGGATGAGAAGAATAAGGAACATCTCATTTAATACATTATACATTAATTGATTATGAGACTTGATATATGACTATAGAGAATTTTTTTTTGAATCTTGTGTTTGTTATGAACAAATTGAGGCACTACTTATTAAATGTCAAAGTGCACGTCATTACAAAGTTTGAAAATTAAAAAAAAAAAATTCAAAAAATTGATTTGTTAGGATACTTAGCTAACTATGTATGTTGTAGTGTAGGAAAAAGTATCCCTTTTTCACACTTAATTTTCGAATAATTAATAATAAAAGGACTAAATTATTCCTTAATTTAGTGTTTTAATATGTACTTTACCTATTCACATCGAGTTTAGGGACTTATTAAATAAAATGGACTTAATTGTTCCTTATTTATGGATTTGTAACCCGTGTACCTTTACACTTTCACACTTATGTAGGGATTTATTAATTAATTGAAGTTAATTATACCTTAATTGGCCCCTTTAATTCAAATCCAAGCCTAATTAATTATAATTTCCAAAGAGGAAAACCCGACACTCATTAATGCCATAAAATAACACTTATCATTGAGTAATGTGTGTCCTAGGTAAGTGATCTAAGACCCATTCAACCGTGGGCGAATGTGTCCTCACTTAGACCTAGGATCCTAATTTAAATTTATGTTTTTGATGACATTTCAATGATTTCAAATGCATATTTACATACCGGCTTGTGTTATTTGAATTTTAGGAATTAATGTTAACATATGTATAAATAAGAGGTCATTTAACTTTGTTTCACCTAAGAACTTTATGTGACCATGAGATCAAGCTAGAGACAGTTTGAGAGCATTATCAAGAGCATTTTCAAGGCATTCAAGGGTAGAATAATTGAAGAATTATTGCAGCATTCAAGATCCTATTATCTTGTCAAAGTCTCCTTGCATCATGCATGTTATTAGAGCTAATATGTTGATGTAGTGTTCAAGACCCATTCAAACATCCAAGAGCATTGTTTCAAATCAAGTTTCAATATCAAGATCCACATCAATTGAAGCCATTTCATGCAAGCTACAAATCCATATTCCAAGGTTTAAGTAAGGTTTGGTGAGTTGTGACATTGTATTTGTTCAATCATCATTCCTTCATGCTATGCCATTTCATTACAAGGTTTAATTACCAAAATGAGGTTTGACAAAGGAAAACCCCCATTCACCAATAAAACATTTTTCTCTCTTGATTTATGTTTATAGATTTTAGGTGGAAGATCTCTTGAAGAGTGAAATTGCAAAGTTTTCAAAGTTGCATTTGTTGTCACCATTCTTGCAATTTTACATAAAATGACCTACAATATTTATTTCCAACTTTTTTATTGTGAAATTTGGGAATTTGGGAGTGCAAAAATAGGAGAATAGAATCCAAAAACCATTTTTGGTGACTGGTACACATCACTTTCCCATTCTTAGATCTACAATTTAATTTCTAGTCCCATTATAATTGAGATTGATCTTCTAGGTGCACTTTATAACTTGCATTTTGGAGTTATTTTTCTTTTTTTTATCTTTCTCCCCAAAGTGATGTTTATTAGGGACCCTCGTCCTAACACAAAAAGGGAAATTTCAAGACTCCTTAAAGAATTCACTCACCTAAGGGTTGAAAGTGTATTTTGACTTGAGGGATCTCATTTCCTAAATGAAATAGAAGAATAGGTGGGTTTATTACACTCATTTTGACCTTTCTATTTATAGTAAGTTGGTGAAATATCCCAAATTAAGTATAAAAACCTATGTGTAGTGAACCCCTAACCCATTTTTCTATGTTTAATTTTGGTGAACCCCTAGTATTTAAACATTATAATTTCTGGTTTGGAGTGCATTTAAACCCTAGATCTAGGATTTGAATCAATTCATTGCATTTAGGGTTTCTAAGTTTTGCATAAATTTGTATTGCATTTTAGGTGCAAATTTTCATCTTGCATTCATTTTATATCTGATAATTTAACAAAAATAGAATAATATCACATTATTTTTCATAGTTTTTGCATAAGTGTATGTTCAGTCATTCACATTCAAAAATTGAGTCAAAATTGCATTTCAAAAATTATCATATTCATCATTTGTCTTGTGCTTAGACATTAAATTCTGGAAAATTCTTCTACAAAAATACTAGTCTAAGACCTAGAATAGAGAATACATATAATCACTTAGAAAATACATTTTTCATTTTTTTTAAACCTGTGTAGGGACTCATTTTCCCCTAGGAGAATGTTTCCTTCATGGCCTATAAAAACCAACTTTTTTGAACTGATTTGTGGTTTTCTGTAATTCCTAGGACTACTGGTAACCTACAGTATTAGTTTGGAAAGTTTCAATAATTTCTATTTTATGCATATAGGTCTAAACATCCATTTAGTGTAGTCATTTTTTAATCATTACCAAATCATTTCAATAGTGAAAAAATCATCAAATTTGAAAATATTTACATTCTTGAAGCTTTGCATAATATGGATAAAAGTACTTTTCACTTTTGGATACACAATGTTTACATTCTTGATGCATTGTATAAGTTTGATAAAAAGTACTTTTCACTTTTGGATACAAATTGTTTACATTCTTGAAACTTTGCATAAGTTGGAGAAAATTACTTTTCACTTTTCGATACACATTGTTTACATTCTTGAAACTTTGCATAATTTGGGTAAAAATATTTTTCCTTTTTGGATACACAATTTTTATATTCTTGAAGTATTTCATAAAATGGCTAAAAGTACTTTTCATTTCTGGGCACACAATGTTAGTATCTTACCTTTCTAAGAATACAAAGAAAAAGTTCATATGTCCCCCTTATGAGAATGTTTTAGTGAAATAGAATACAACAATGGACAATCATGACAATCAAACTTGGTCTTCTCCCAATATCCCTCCTATTTTTGAAGAATATATTTTGGTGTTAGAAGATCCAATCAATGGGAGTCATGAGAACCCTATTTGTCTCTCTTCTCCTACTAAATACAAAATTATTGAACAAGAGGATTCCCTCATTAAGAAGAAAGAAAATCCAACCATTGATAACTCCCCTACTTGTGCTAAAGTTATTTTATAACCAACCATTGAATTCCATGAGCATCTAGTTTGTTGCTCTCCTAAAAACTCTCCTACTAGGGAAGTTATCACGATGCAAGAAAATGACAACATTGACACATGTCTTTCAAACAATAGTAATGTGGCTTCATTAGATGAAAATGATGAGGTGACCTTAGAATCTCCTTCATGACAAGAAAATCAAAATAAGGATTAGTATTTTGAGGTTATGACTGCAAAAATTAGATCTGCTTTAATTAGTGAGCCTCCTAAGTCACCTCCCATCATAGAAACATCTAAAAAGAAACCATTAAAACCAGTAGATATCTTGAACTTTACAAGGAAACTTTGTAGTAACAATGTTTTGTAGCAACTGAGTTATAATACAATTTCTCACACATAAAATACATGGAATGATATGCAACCAAAAACCACTCCCACTTCATTACCATTGCCTCAACATATTTTTCCTAGTGCTTCTTTTTTGACTTCACATTATGGAAATGAGTATCCTTTAGTTGAAGAACTTAAAAATACCCCTACTAAGATATCCTTATGGGATCTTGTGCAAACATCACCTACATACAATCGAATACTCCAAGAAATTTTGTAGATGGAGTATATCCTATCTTCTATGAAATTGAATGATGTATCATCCTCCTTTGATTGTATGAAAGTCACATAGCCAGAAATCACATTCCCTAAACATGAATTACCCTTGCTTGAGATACAAACTAAACATGAACCCTTAATGATAAAGGTGATCATTAATGAAACTACACTTAAGCGCACTCTCATAGACAATGGAGCAAACTTGTCTTAATATTTGTAGCATTGACCTCTTAGATTAAATTGGTGTTGAAAAAGGGTATATTCAACCTAATTATGTTAATATTTGTGGCTTTGACAATGTTAGGGTATGTGCAGGATCATTGTGGAAAAAATATGCCCTAAGTGGCAAAAAAT
This sequence comes from Sequoia sempervirens, assembly GCA_007258455.2. Taxonomy (NCBI): domain Eukaryota; kingdom Viridiplantae; phylum Streptophyta; class Pinopsida; order Cupressales; family Cupressaceae; genus Sequoia; species Sequoia sempervirens. The sequence continues at coordinate 26,636 of VDFB02291884.1, forward strand.
TTAGAAAAATCAAACTTAGGCAACTTGATGTAAAAATTTGAATAAGTTATCTATAGTATTTCAAAAATATATAAGAATAGAATCTATAGCAAATTGAAAGTAGTTTCTAAATTACTAGGTTTATTTTTTTAAATCTATTTGGTGAAAATTTGAAATTTCAATGTAGTAGTACTTTAAATTTCAAGGAAAAAATAAGAAGTAGGTGTCTATCCGACCACCCTAACCACAATAAAATGTTAATATTTTTTATAATATTTTAGATATAAGTAGAGGACTCATTTCCAGATGTGATGCATATATTTTCGTAAAAATTTCCAAGCAAATAATTAATTATGATTTTTTATTACAACTTTTAAAAAATATAAAACTCGTATGTTTGACCACCTTAACTTGGTCAAAACTTCATGAAATTCATTTTTTTTCTTTTTTAATCCTATGTTATGTGAAACATAGAATGTGACGATGTTTTGATTCAAAAATGTGATACTGCTTTGAAAGCTATAGATGTTTTCAATCAGCCTATTAATTAGAATTTAGTCATAATTCAAATAGAAAATGAATAATAATTACTTATTAAATTCAAATTATTAAAGCATGATTTATATTGTTGGAAAGCTAAGAATCTCCTTTAAAAACACCTTTTGTTTCATCAACTTTTGGGTAAAAAAAGTCATCAGCCACATACCCATCATATTGCCATAAATTTTTTGGCCCATTATTGATCACATTAACCTGGGTTGAGGTCAGACCTATAGTTTTTCCTACCCCTATCCATATCATTCCAGGACCTCTTTTGTACAGCCTTCTCCTAGGGAGACGATGGATTCATGCTATGAAAGGAGTTCCATCTACTCTTCACCATGAGATTAAATTTGAATACAAAAAGAAGATATACATGGTTGAAGCATATGAAAGAAGCTATAAATAAAAATTTAAACATGATAATAACACTTCCAAGTCCCCTAATACTTTCATTCCAACTTCCAAAGTAGAACCTATGCAAGTTGATGTTAGTCCAAATTTTCTTTCACCTACAACAAAAATCTTTAGTGATAATTGGGGATCGTATATTTTACGTTTCTTTTCAATGAAAAGTAAAAATTCTCACCCTCAAAGTCAAAAGAGTAATATACAAATGATTCATTTTCAGACACATGTTCTAGTGACTATTAGGGTTCATTAGATTTTACACCCTCCTTTATGGGAGAGTAAAAAATCTCACAATTTACAGGTCTAAACAACCTTGTGTTTCATTTTCCCAACTTGGTTCTACATCAACAACATCACCCCATCATGGTGATGGGGTCTCTTTAACTCTCATCCATCATGAGAGGATGATGTGTAACAATAAGAAACATAAAAAGGATTTGTGTCCTTTTGAAATAGCCAATCCTTCTCAAAAGCATAAACCCTCCTTATCTAAGTTGGAAGAATGTTATGGTCTTGGATACAAACTCTTTCTAAACATGGATAAAATGAAAACATGGAGCACAATGATAGAGAACAAGTGAAATCTATATCGTACTCTTTCAGGAAAGATCTAGGTTTACCTCCTTTATCTCCATCTTCATCTATGTCCTTATCATATATTGTGTGTATGACATATTTTGGTAAGAAATAAACATCCCCTACCATTGATCAAGAGAGTATCTTTTTGAGACTCCTCCAAGATCACTTGATATCTCTCCCTCCAAGAACATGAACGAAATTTTACAAGAGTTCATTTCATGCATATCATAGAGTTCATGGTCATTCTACTAATGAATGTAAGTATTTAAGTGATAAAATTCAACATCTTAAGGATTATGGTGCTCTTCCTTGTGTTGAAACACCTAGTTCCTCTAATTGATACTAATTTTCATTATATCATGTTTCTCAGCAATCACCTCGGCTCACCCTTATCTTACACTAGGTGGAGGAAAGGGGGTTAGGTAGCCTTATCCTTGTATAGAAATTTTCATTTTCTCTTTTGGCTAGTTGAATACCTTCTATGTATATATAAGAGCAAGCTTGGGATGTGGACGACATTCCTTAAGTTGGCTCGCATGTGACATAATTTTCTTTTTATGTTTAGCATTGAATTTTAGGGGCAACCCATTATTAATGATGTAGTTTCATTTGGGAACATATGACTTGGCATAGGGATTTCTAAATAAGCTCTCATGTCTTCTTGTACTTTAAAGCGGATTGCTCATAACAATGATGTTAGCAATCACTTTAAAGTGGGGGCATACATCGAAACTCATGTTTCATTGTGTGATTTTATTTCTTGTAATTCTTCCTTTTCTTGGTGGTGTCATTGGGTTTGATATCCTTCAAGAGAATGATATTTATTTTATTTTTCCTCTCTTGGAGACATTAGGCACGATGATCCCTAAGAAGAGACCTTACATGAATTAAGCGAATTCGGTTTGAACAAACCTCTATATATATAATGTTCATAAGTGTTTAGCATAATACAACTTGTTAACCTTGTGAAGCTCAAACGCCCTAAATTAAAGGCCACCAAGAATAACACACCTTGCTTGCTAGTAGAGCCTTTCCCATGTTCATGAGTGCTTAGCATAACATAGCTTGTCAAGCCTTATGAAGCTCGAAACTGAAATGTGTGTGGTGCCTTATTGAAGTTTTTAGGAGGATAACTTTGATATGGTATGTGAGCCTAATAATATTCTCTCATTTGCCACTTTCCTGGGGCATCACCTAGTGGACAACCTGAGGTTCCATTAGCCTATGTGAGTGTATGTATCATTTGCATAGTGGACATCAAGTTCTCATTGTGAGCATGTTGGAAAAATATCCTAGATGTGTTCCACATCATATTGGATAGTCGAAGCTTGATCTGCCTTGTTGGGAAAATAGCCTAGACATGTTCCACATTGAGTTGGATAGTTGAAGCTTGATCCACCTCCCTCTCTTCTCGGCTTTAATGTTGTATGATCAAGAATATTTTTCATTCTTGCATACATAGGTGTCTTGAATGTCTACTTTAGTGTGATTTTGACACAAGGACATCATCTCACTAAAGTTGGGGCTAAATGTAGTATAGGAAAAAGTATCCCTTTTTCACACTTAATTTGGTCATAATTAATAATAAAAGGACTAAATAATTTAGTGTTGTAATATGTATTTTTTATTATTCACATTAAGTTTAGGGCCTTATTAAATAAAATGGACTTAATTGTGCCTTATTTATGGTGTTGTAAGGTGTACCTTTACACTTTCATGTTTATTTAGGGATTTATTAATTAATTGAGGTTAAGTATCCCTTAATTGGCCCCTTTAATTCAAATCCAAATCTAATTAATTAAATTTTCTAAGAAAAAAAACATGACACTCAATAATGCCATAACATAACACTTATCATTGAGTAATGTGTGTCCTAGGTAAGTGACCTAGGACACATTCACCTATGGGAAAATGGGCCCTCACTTAGACCTAGGACCCTAATTTCAATTATGTTTTTTCACGGTATTTTAATGATTTCAAATGTATATTCACATGTCAGCTTGTGTTATTTAAATTTCAGGAATTAATGTTAACATATGTATAAATAAGATGTCATTTCACTATGTTTCACCTAAGAAATTTATGTGACTTCATGAGATCAAGATAGAGAAATTTCAAGAGCATTTTCAAGGCATTCAAGGGTAGAATTATTAAAGAATTATTACAAAATTCAAGATCCTATTATCATGTCAAAATCTCCTTGCATCATGCATGTTGTTGGAGATAATATGTTTATGTTGTGTTCAAGATCCATTCAAGCATCAAAGAGCATTGTTTCAAATCAAATTTCAAGATCAAGATCCACATCCATTGAATCCATTTCATGCAAGTTACAGATCCATATTCCAAGGTTCAAATAAGGTTTGGTGAGTTGTGACATTGTACTTTTTCATTCATCATTCCTTCATGGTATTCCATTTCATTACAAGGTTTAATTACCAAAACGGGGTTTGACCAAGGAAAACCCCCATTCACCAACAAAACAACATTTCTCTCTCTTGGTTCGTGTTTGCATATTTTAGGTGGAAGATCTCTTGGAGAGAAAATTTGTAAAGTTGTTAAAGTTGCATTTGTTGTCACCATTGTTGCAATTTCACAAAAAATGACCTACAAGATTTATTTTTGAATTTATGTTTGTGAAATTTTCAAGAATTTGGCAGTGCAGACACCAGAGAACAAAACCCAGAAACCATTTTTATATAGCCCTATCCAGACCCATTCACCATAGGGTGAATGAGTCCTTAGTTTGCTTTAAAAAGGAACTTTTAGTGAGTGGTACACATCATTTCCCATTCTTAGATTTGCAATTTAATATTTGATTCCACTAGAATTGAGGTTAATCTTATAGATGCACTTTATATCTTGCATTTTAGAGTTAGTTTGCTATTTTGAATCTTTCTTCCCAAAGTGTTGTTTAATAGGGACCCCCGTCCTAACACAAAAAAGGGGAAATGTAATATTCCTCAAAGAATTCGCTCACCTAAGGGTTGGAAGTGGATTTTTAATTGAGGGATCTCATTTCCTTAATGAAATAGAAGAATAGGTGAGTTCATTGCACTCATTTTTTATCTTTCTATTTATAGTAAGTTTGGTGAAATATCTCAAATTTAATATAAAACCCTATGTAGTGAACCCCTGACCAATTTTTATGTGTTTCAGTTGTTAACATATCTGACCTTAAGTTTTTTTCTCAAAAATTAATTAAGTGCCAAGCATTGATTGATCACTTAGCCGAAGCTCCTTCACCATTAGCATTACCAAGCCAAGACTCATTTCTTGATGAAACTATCTTAAAGATAAATGATAACAGAACACTAGAGCTATATTTTGATTGTTTTAAGTTTCAAACTAGATATGGTGCTAGAGTTATATTAATACCTCCCTCAGGAAATTCAATTCCCTTATCTTACCCTCTAAATTTTCTTTGCACAAATAACACCATAGAATATGAGGCTCTTATCATTGGATTACATGCAGCCTTTTCCTTAAACATTTAACATATTCATATCTTTGGAAATTCTCATTTGAACATTAAATAAATAAATATATTGTATCAAGAAAAATAAGATAAACTATACCAATACCATGATTTGACATTGAAAATATTAGAGCAGTTTACTTCCTATACTATCGACAATGTTCCATCGAAGGATAATCAACATGTGGATGTAATGGTAAGTGCTAATTCCCTTATATCCCTCAATGATTCTTCCTCAAATTTTATATTTATATTTCACACTGTTACATCACCTTCAGTGGCTGAAAAAATAAAATAAACATTGATATGTCATATTAATTCATTAGAAGAATGGTATTCACCCATATTTCGATATTTACATGATAGAATTTTTCTTGAACTAACTACCAAGAATATTCAAGCTTGTATTTGAAAATTCATAGCTTGATATATAATTTTAGCCAACGTGTTATACCAAAGATCATATAATGGTCTTATTCTTCACTATCTTAATAAATTCAAGACCCCTGTGGACCTTGAAGAAGCCCACTTAGGTGATTGTGGAGGAAATTTTGTGGTGAATCCTTGGGTAGAATCTAATTCATATTGGATATTATTGAAAAAATATGGAACAATATTCTTTTTCCTATGTTAAAAAGTGTCATAAATGTCAACAACACAACAATTTGATCCATGCTCCTACTCACAAACTTCGTGCATAAGTTGTTATTTGGCCATTTTCTATGTGGGGTTTAGATCTCATTTTTGAGAAGATTTCTCCTTCATTGATCATATTTAGAACATATGTTTATAATCACATCTACATATAGCTTCATGAAGTGGACAGAGGTAGTTCCCCTTTGCTCCATGAGAGCTGAAGTAATTAATTATTTTATTATGGATAACATGGTCTCACAATTTGGCATTCCTTCAGCTTTAATTATAGATAATGATATATCATAGTCTTAGGAACCATTTATTATTCTTGTTTCTTCTCTTCTTCATATTCTTCAATGCATGAAGGTATATCAAATTTGAAAACCTCTGGTTCTTATGAGATCTAACACAAATCTTCATCTACTTTCATATTTGTGTTTTAAATCATCTTTCCCAATCTCTTGTTGGAGCATCTCTAGACCTTGCTTCTAGTTGAGTAACCAAGAAATATCCCTTCATCACACCTTGAATCAAACTTTCCAAGGTCCTCTTTATCTCTTTTGATATAGAATTTTCTTCCAAAGATTCTAAAGTATCTAATAGTAGGAGGCCTTCAATACCATAGCTCATAAGGGGTCTTAGTGTTGTTGACCCTTAATTGTATTGTGTTAAGAAAATAAACAATAGTGTGAATTGCTTCCTTCCAATACATATGAGGAAAATCAACATCTTTCAACCTATCCCTAGCCATCTCTTGTGCAATCCTATTCTTACTTTCCTTTACCCCATTTTGTTAAGGGGTTCTAGGAGTAGAAATATGTCTCCTAATACCATGATCTTCACAAAAAAATTCAAATTCATTTTAAGTAAATTCATCTTCTTTATTAGATTTTAAGCATTTAATCTTAACATTCATTTCATTGTCAAATATTTCTTTGAAAATCTTAAACTTATCAAAGGCTTCTAATTTTTCTCTTAAAAATGTAACCCAAGTCATTCTAGAGTAATCATCAATAAGCAACATGAAATACCTTTCACCTTGTTAACTCTTTGTTATTTTAGGTCCGCATCGGTTAGTGTGAATCAAATCCAATGGAATTATTGAACAACACTCCTTTCTCTTGAAATTTATCTTTGTTTTCTTTCCCATTTGAAATTCCTTGCATAATGTGTTTGCAGGCTTAGTTATCTTAGGAATTTCTCTCACTGCATGAGTAGAGTTGATCTTTAAAATATTGTCAAAGTTGGTGTGTCCCATTATCTTGTGCCACAACCAACACTCACTAGATTGAGCTAATAAATAAATTTTTCCATTTTCCTCCTTTAGATGATAGAATTTCCATTTTTCCTAATTCATTATGCAACTAATATTTTGGACCCTGCCTTCCTAATCTCACAACCTTTAACATAAAATATAAGGTTATATCCTTTGTTGCACATCTGACTGACACTGAGGAGATTATAATCAACCCTTTGACATAGAGGACATCCTTAGTCTTTTTCTTTCTATCAATCAATATAGCACCCTTTGCAAAAATCTATGTTGACTCATCATCACCAAACTTAAATGTAGACAGACAAATAATCCTAATTGATATTATACACCTAATTCTAATTAATTATCATCAATTCTTCTATTAATCAAATAAAGCTATTTATTAGATTAATTCACTAATGTTCATCATGTTGATTTAAATAAATCAATTTATTTAATCAAATCCCTAAAGTCCTCTCATCTGATCTAATAAATCAAATTTCAAATCCCCTAATTCCTTCAAGTTAATTAATTATAGATTAATTAACACCTAATCATAATTACCCGTTCTCTAGCTTTTGAGTCAACCTTGGTCAAACCCAACTCTTGATTAACTAGCCCACTTCCACATGAAATTCATTTCTTTTAATTAACTAATTGCCCTAATTTCCCTCACAAAAGCATATGCTTTGAGAATATTCCTCCAATAACTCCAGTTATTTGACTTTCTTACCACATGCATTAACTTCTCTTACATCTCAACCACATACATTAATCTCTCTTACATCTTCACCCACATCCTTTCAAATCCTCAACCATCTGCATTTATTTCTCTTCCATTCTCTTTACTTGCACATTCCCCAAAATGTGATCCACCTTCATCCAATAGATTTGTGACAAGTGTCACAATCTTATTGGATCACCTTTAGTCCCATATTCCTCCAATCTCTTCATTCTTCAACCCTTCAACCCATTTATGGAGGGATTATCTATGAAGAAAGGATCCACAGTATTAAGCATTCTCATTATAGGCATATTCATCTTTGCATCTTCATCACATTGGAAGCTTATCAAGGGGGTGGGAAAGGGAATACTTTCCACATCAAAGGAGCTCTAATCCCACTATGGGATAGGGTTTGTACATGCTTTTATATTCTTTCAATTGGTTTCTTTGGTATTTCATTGTTTTGTTTGCATATCTAGTATGTTTAAATATCTCATAGGGATGCTTGTTTTGGTTTGCTTAATTTGACTAACAAATGCTAATGTTTGTTTTTGAGAAAGTGCAGAAAAAGTATCTACATTCTAGTGCCCACCGTGGGGCTTTGTATTTGATGTGTATTGACTCTCTAATTTGATTTCATATAGGATTTTTACTAATGCTAATTTGAGCCTATTAGGTAAGTCAAGTATGTTGCACCATTAGAGAGATAGACACGTTGTCTTTTATGTGTTATTCTTTGGTTTTAAATCTGCAAGGTAAACTTGTTGCTTGAAGTTTCATGCTAAAATCAATAGAGAGGAGTGTTGATTTCCAATCTTCATTTCATTTTGTGTAATTCAATTCTTATTTGTAAAATCAACAAGCATATTCTATTTCGAATGATATGTGAACATTGTTATTTTCGACCCCCAATTCAAGTTGTATGTTTTATATTCCTTGTGGCATATAAGTATAGTTGCACACTATTCATTGACTCAGTTTGCTAAGCTTATTCCTCTGTAGCCTTCTGCTTTAATTTTTCCTGTCATCCCATCTTTGGATATGATTAGATATTACCATTTTCTTTGTTTTATTTTCTTTGTATGATTATGAATCTGCATTCCTAGCCACAACAATCGCTTTCATTGTAGTTGTTTAAATAGCTTACATCCACACTTCCATCAAATTTCTTTTATACATGTTCTACTTGAGCATGGCATCTCTTTGAGGAAACTTTTCAAACAGTTCATAGGGTCTCGATCTGACATCCACTATCTTCTCAAATTCTAAATCAATAACTCGTTATATTATGGTGATCTGTACATCCTCTACACTTGAAAATATGTTGGTTGGCTATATATGAATGCATAGAGATCGATGGTGATAGTATTATCTTTTGATAATAAAAAAAATCCTCTTCACTTTTCACAAGCATCAATCCACATTGTCCTTTTCATGTCAGTTCATAAATACTCATAAATTGCTCATTGATAGAGATATTCCTCACAACAATGTTGATTCTATTGTAATACAATTTTATGTGTTGTGTTTTTTAAATGCTAAATCTCTCACATTGTAGTAGATATATTCCAAGGCATGCTTTATGTATTTAATATCGCTTGATGCATATCTTTAGCTGGTGCAACATCTTTTCTTAAACAAATATTGAAAATCAAAAACCAAGGATGGCATCGATAGATTGAAGTTATAGATAAAAAAATTGGTAGTTAGGGATATGGTATCCATAAATGCATAAGTTAATGCATTCATTGAATGCATGCTAGCTAGAGGATTATAGATCTTGTTAAAATTCCATGCTAATATTTTCCTTTCTAATTGCAGAATCGTACAGTTAGAATTAATAATTATAGGATCCACATATTTTTACTTCATTTATTATCATAATCATCCAAATCAATAGTCTTTTCAACTAAAAGTTTTTTATTGTTTAAAGTTAATGCTTAAAATTAATTTAATTAAATAACTTGATCCTCGCATGATTTTCTTTTCTTTTTTATCTTGCAGGGTGATTTTGTTTGCACAAGGAACTTAAAAAATTGAAGCGTAGGAAACAATCTTTGAACAATCATATTTGAGTTGACGAAAGTGGGCATCAGAACTTGAAAAAAGCATTTTTTAATTCTTATTATAATAGCCTAGAGCATGCATTATTTCTTTTTGTTTTCTATTTTAGGACAACTCACTTCTTTTTTGGGTGTAAAATTAACCATTGATTTGATCTTTTCAAAGTTGGGCTAAAATTGAACATTAGAAACTCACTAGACATTGTTTTTTGGGTTAAAATTTAACAAGACAAACTAACATATAGCTTGGTGCTTTAAAATGAATCCATCTTTACTTTGGGATTAAAAAGAACTTGTGTTTTCCTTGTTTTGTGATTTTTTGCAATCCTTGTCACTTGAATGAGTATACATTTCTCTCGTGCCATTTGGTGATCTTTAGAATCAAAAGCATTCCATTGACATTGGTTGTCTAAAATCAACCACACATTTTGATTTGGATCTAATATTGAACCCTGATGGGGTGATCCCACAAAGCTAGTTTACAATTTACGGGAGATTTTGATTTTTGCTGAAATCACATATTTTTAGAAAATATAATGATTTAGGACTTAAAAAGTTCTATTTAAAGCATTTCAATTGAAGAGGGTTTGATCAAACTACCTTAGATCAAACCCCCTTGGATAGAACCCTACTAGTTTTAAACCATACCTATAATAGAGTCTCCTTTACACCTATCAAAATGTTGATAAAAAACCACTTTTGATTTAATTACCTTTTGGGGGATCAAATGAATTAATTTAGTTTAATTTTTTTTAAGTATGCAGTCCTTATTATAAGCTTCCCAAAAAGTATAATTTTAAATAAATTTAATTTTATTATTATATTTATTTTTTATTTCTTGTGAATGTAGGTTTTTCATCGAAAATCAAGCTATATGTTCTAGAAATGTGGAAAAATAGAAGATTATAAAAAAATGAAAAATATGAGTGCACTATATATTGAAGTCCTTGATCCAAAAAAAAAAAAAAAAAAATTGAATTTCATACATATAAAAAAAGTTGTGTTATACAGTCTGCCTATGTCTAAATTGTAATTAATTTGACTTTGAAGCTTGATTAAGGAAAATATATTCAATAAAAAACTATGAAACCAACTGGAAGCACTAGATATCATAGTTAAAAATCTAAATTTGAAAAAAATAGAATTTTATCCTTCATGGAAGAAAGAGTTATGTGTTATATAGTGAGCGTCACTCCTTCAAAATGGTGTTTACTGAAAAAAACTAGTTTTCGAAGGAGATGGAAAAATAAGTGCAATATGATTCCAAAAAAATTGAAAAATATATATTTAGAATCTACAGTCAAAATGTCACAAATCACTAGTTTGCATAATCTTTAAATTCCTGATGGTTTAGCCGCTATAGGTGCCCGAAAGTGAAGATTTTGTTAGCAAAAATCAGTTCAGTGTCTAGTTTGGCCAAAAATTGTAAACCAGTATTGTGGGATCACCCCATGCTAGTGTGAAGGAAAGACATTGTGTGTGTTCCCTCCTAGCACTTTACGCAATCTAGGCAGTTGAACTACAAATGTACTTCTTCACTTTTATTTATCTTTAGAGGGCCTACCTCACTTCGAAAGGAGGGAATGACCCAAGCGATAATGGGCTGAACCCAAGCTCTTCTAGACCACTATATAAATGTGTGGTTGCAATAAAAATTGTGATCAACGAGAAGTGGTACATGATATCTCTCCCCTAGTATATTTATGATACAAAAATCCCTTTTTCTAAGGGATGGGAGACCTCTCGAGGGATTTTGTCATAGTATCCCCTAAACTAGATGTCCTTACTACATCCCATTTGTTTAGTTACCAAAATCCTTAATACTTGTTAGTGCAAGAACAGTCATTTTTAAGCCTCCCCACAGTTATACTATTCAAAGTAGAAATAGAAAAATCCTTAAGGTCTCTAGATCTTCAAGATTTTGATATTTTGTGGTTTCGAGAAGTGTGTGTTGTGGAGGAGAGCCCGTGTCACCAATCTCTAACAGTTCGCTTTGTCTTAGTGTTTAGAGAAATCCAAGTGGGGAATCAGCAAGTATGGCCATTTCTAACCTAGGGTTGTGCAATTTGCGAGTCATTCAAATACATTGCTTGGATCTCAAACTTTGAAACAAACATTCAACAAGTCATCAAAATTTCAAACCCTTTCGAAAGAGAAAATATCCTTGAAGAGTCCAAATATTACTACTTGTCCCTAGGGATTTTATCCTTAGAGGCTTCTAAATGTTTGGGCCCATATCTCAATTTATTCTCTCTAAAGTCAACCTAGGAAAACTACAACCTTAATTCTTTGATTTTCATGTAATGTACCTTGTGGAATGAAAAGGGGTTAAGACATAGACATTTAGTTTGGAAACTAAATAAGAGGTGTTGATGTGGTAAAAAGAATCCATTTAATCAAGATAAAAGACAATTGAACTCCACATATGTGTTTGTTCTCATGATTTCTCGCAAAGTCAAAGTTTCAAAACCAAGGTCCACTATTTGTCACTCCAATTTAAAGCATCTTAGTCCAAAGGCTCTCAAGAAACACCTTTTAACACTTCACGAAACCAGAGATAGGTTGGTATAAAACTTCTACAAATGTGCTCCAAGGAACAATCCAAACTTATATTCCTTCTATTATTGTCAGAATCTTGGTCTTTTCCAACATTTTGAATTTCTCACATAATCATTAAGAGTTGAAAGCTTTAGAGGTATAGCATTTCCTTCAACACCTTGGTCTTATAAACAAAGTCTTTCTAGGCTCATTTAGGATCAAACCAACACAAGTTCATTTGTCACATCATCCATCAAATCCCATCTCACAAAAAACTTTTAGAACCTTTGGAAAAATCAATTATGCTAGATTTTTGGTAAATCCTTTAATAAAAATCAAAATCACTTTGTTTTCTTAGGTGTGCGTGGATGAATCCTTTCTCACACATTTAGTTAAATTATCACCCCATTTGGACAAGTTTACCATAAGATAACATATAACATCTTTGGATTTACAAGTCCATCATCCAAATCAAAATCCTAAATCCTAAATTCTAGTATTCCTCCAAAGTTCTTAAGAGTTAAAATACCCATATCATTCACCCTTCATTTATTACACCATCATCATTTGATCCTTAAACACCCTAGATTTTCTTTTTGTACCTAACGTTTAGATCAGCCAAGGGAGTTAGAGCTTCACCTCCCACAAGTTGATCCTAATTTTATGGTCCAAACAAGGTCACAACACAAGAATATCATGAAGCAAAACAAAGAAACATCAAGCTCAAGCAATTTAAGTCAAACAAAAATAGAATTAAACCCTAGGATATTCATCAACCTTCCACTTAGTCCTCCTCAAATACCTCAAAATCCTCAAGAAGGAGGTTTCCTAGTATAGGACATCATGAATAACTTCAAGGAGATGTCCCAAGATGAAATACTTGAGCTAGTCCAAAATCCTGAAACACACAAAAATTTTAACATGGTCATGAGGCTCAATCCCACACAATACATGTTGGCATTGGAAAAGAAAGGGGCTAAACTCCCTTCCAATTTTGATGTGAGAACTATTATTGAAAAACCTTTTGGGAACATGCCACAAACATCACTCATACCTTCATTTCCAACCAATCATCCAACCATCATCATCACATGCCCCAAGTCAATAAATGATCACCAAGGGAAGTTCATTACTCCATGCCCTTCAAACACATCCACTTGTTAATAACCAAAATTTGGAGGCCAAAACAATCTTGGGTATGCCTGACACCATCCCACAAGATCCAAAACATCCATATGTTCCATTCATTTTCAACGATACAAACAATTCCTCCACCTTTTCCACAATACTGGCATACCCTCTTGATACACCAATCTCTCTACCCAATGTATCACAAGGACAGGTGTATTTATTTGGACAAGTGGGGACTTTCAAGGCTTCATCCTCACTTTCACAAGGGAATCCATCTCAAATCTTCCCATCATTGCCTCTATTTCCATCATCATCCACACCCAATCAAGGTGTAGGGAAAATCCCTTCACTAAACACAAAAATCAAAAACCAAACAAATCAAATCACCACATCTATCATACAATATCCATCAAACATGCCATCGATATTGCAACACCAAGTCCTACCAAATCTCCCAACCAATCATAACATCATCTACAACACCCCAAATGTCTAAAAATCTAGTCTCACAAGGACTAAGCATATCAACTATCAATCTGAACCCACATCTACCACTCAACCCCTCATTATCACTCAACAAATGCCTCAACAACCACCTGTCACATCATCTCACACCATCCCAAAAAATCCACCACCTCCACCTCTAAATCCAAATACAACAAATCAATATAATATCACATTGCAAGCAACCCAACAAGCGTACCAAAAGGAACTTCAACAATTCCAAGCTCAACAAGCTACACTACAAGCACAGGAATATCAAGCTACACAACAAGCTGCACAAGCTCAAGCACAAGCACAAGCACAAGATTTGATATAGGAACAACAACAAAAAGTACAAATATAAGCATTACAACAATACACCTATCAGCAAGCCTTGCAACAACAACTAAGTAGCCCAAAAACAAGCGTTGTTGGTGCAAAAACAATAGTAGCAATAGCAAGCCCAACAACAAGCATTATTGGTGCAAAAACAATAGTAGCAACAACAAGTGTTGTTGACATGCAACAACAATAGTAGGCATACCAGTAGGCACTATTGGCGTAACAACAAAGTCTTCAAACATATATGCACAACCAAATACTTCAAACTTTAATGCACAAGGAATAGGTTTCACTCTGTCATTCACCCAACAAAACATCATCCCACATAACACCATCAATCCACCAACCATACCATCCCAAAACACATACATCCCACCACTTGATCCACAAAATGATTTGTCTACATAAGTTAAGTCTCTCTCACAACAAATACAAGACATAAAATTAGGAAAGACAAAGAAATCACACACACAAGGGAAATTGTGTCCCTATCTATTTGATAGAAGCATTGCAATGGTTTCATTTCTACTAGGCTTCAAAATACTGAAATTCGATAAATACTGAGGGAACGGAAATCCTGAAGGTCACATTAGGGAATTCTATGTACATGGTATGGGGGTCACATATGAGGATTCTTATCTAATGCAACTCTTCCCTCAAAGAATGACTGGTCCAGCAATGAAATGGCTCTCCCGTCTCCCCCTAACATTAAAAAGTTCCATGAAATCATGGACTTGTTCATCAAAAATTATTCATTTCACTTGGGTCTGGAAGTGAGCCTAGAAGAATTATCCAACTTAAAACAAGCCAAGGAAGAAATATTTGCAGCTTTCTTGCAATGATGGCGATCCAAGGCCAACAAGAGTAAATGGTCTATGCTAGAAGAACAACAAATCAGGACTATCATCTCCAGCCTTGAAGGGACCTTGTCCTTTGATTTGAAAATGCAATGCATAAGAATGTATGACCAATTGATCCCCAAGGTGCTCAACATTGAAAGATCCCTTATAGTGCTATGGGGCACACCCATGTACCAAGATAATCGAAAATCGACAAGTTACTATCACAAACCTTGCACATGGGCCAAGAACAAGAATGTTACCAACAATGGTGTCATTGATGCCAAATTTTTTATCAGTGCCCCAAGGAAAAACACACAAACATACCCACAAAACTCTCATCAAATCAACATGCAACAACCCATTCATCATAACACCCCATCACAACAGCAACCCAACAATCAAATAGTCAACAACAATTCTCAAGGGGGACCACCCCCAAAGAAAAAATACCCACCAAAACAAAATTATACACCACTCAGGGAGCCTATTGATTTTGTCATGCAGTAGTTGGTACAAGAAAACCTTATCACACTCCCTATTTATGAAAATTATCAAGAGCCTCAAGTTAAACCACCATGTTATAATGAGAAGAACCTCTGTGACTTTCATAAAATAAAGGGACATACAATAGCTAGTTGTAAGGATGGTATGTGTAGGATCATGATGGGCCAAAAGTGGCACATGATGGGTATGTGTAAGGTATGTATCGACGACTTTTTTTACCCAAAAATGATTAAAATGAAAAGGTTTTTAAGGATATTCTCACTTTCCACCAATATAAATTATGCTATACTTTGAATTTAATAATAATATTTTTCATTTTCTATTGAATTACTTAATTGTAAAGTCCTAATTGATAGGTTGGATTGAAAACATCTGCTAGCTTCTTCTTAAATGGTATCACATTTTATAGTCCTAAACATGTGTCACATTCTATGTTTCACATACTATAGGATTAAAAAAATAAAATCTGAATTTCATGAAATTTTGACCAAGTTAAGGTGGTTAGACATACCGGTTTTTATATTTTTAAAAAGTTGTAATAAAAAATTCATAATTAATTATTTACATGGAAAAAAATTACAAAAAAAAATGCATCACATCAGAACATGAGTCCTCTACTATATCTAAATTCCTATAAAAAAATATTATCATTCTTTATTGTATAGGGTAATGAGAGACACCTACTTATTTCTTCCCAAATTTAAGTACCACCGTGATTGAAATTTTAATTTTTCACCAAATAGATTTTTTCAAATAAACCTAATAGTTTAGAAACTACTGACTTTTATACAGATCCTATTCTTACATATTTTGAAATAATATAGATAACTTATTTACCCTTTTTACTACCAAGCTTCCTAACTCTAATTTTCTAAATTTTTGCCACTTATACCTATTTTTTTCCATGATGATCCCAAGACATACCCATGAATGTTAAAAATCTTATCCAAGATCTCATCAACGACAAGGTTATAACCATTGAACAACCTTCTAGGAATCAAAACCTCAAAATATACATGAATCTGATGCCAGATCAAAATAAAGGAAACAACAGTGGAAAAGGAAAGTACACCAATGTAAACTACATCTACAACCATGTTGTCACATCTTTGGATGTATGGGTAATAGTTGTCAATATCAAAGGACCTAGAGTCAAGTGTGGAGTCACCCCATGTAGTGGTATAATTTTGTCCCAAGACCTTCACCACCACCCAAAGCACAAGCCACCAATCCAAAATAACACCCCAGTGGTTACAACATCTTGGAGCAACTGAAAAATACCATCGCCCATATCTCCATCATGGATTTGTTGAAAATATCACCTACACATAGGGATATCCTAGAGAAGACATTGGACGCATCATCCATTCCTACAGACCTTAATGCTAACCATTTTCAAGCTATGGTCAAATATATCACTACACCGCATCTCCTCACATTAACTAAGCATGATCTCCCAACCCAACCACCTCATAATAGTGCACTCCATCTTGAAGTCCTAGTCCACAAGAACGAAGTAAAATGAGTCTTGGTGGATGGAGTTCCAAGTTTGAGTATTTATACCCTACAACTAATAAATAATTTGGGATTTTCAGAAGATGTTATTGAAAAGGGAAAATGTATCACAATTAAAGCCTATGATGATCAAGAATGTGTGTCTCAAGGCACCATTCAACTCCCTATCCAAGTAGGGCTAGAAATCATGGAGACAACTTTCCAAGTCGTTGACCTTGAACTCCCCGACAATATTCTCCTAGGACATCCATGGATCCATCGGATGGAAGTTGACGCATCCACATTCCATCAATGTGTCAAATTTCCTTACCAAAGTCAAGAAGTCACAATCCATGGAAACCTTGAACCATTTTATTATTACAAAAATATAGAGGCCAAGTATTACAAGATTCCCCAACTTCTAAAAAATGATGAAGGACCCACATCCCCTTACATAGACCCATCCAATTTAGCCTCCACTTCTGAGACAAAGACACCTACCATTCAAAACATCCTAGATGTTAAGGTTGTCATCCAAGATAATGGGTGCAAGGAATATAAAATGAAAAAGAGTGCCTTTGTGATAGGGGAGTTACCTCAATCTCCTAGATCTCATGGAAAACCACAACCAATCAATACAACGTCTTATACCTTCAAAGTAGAAGCCAACACCTTCAAATAGTGGGGAAATCTAAGCAAAGAGGTGGCAGATGAGAAATATGTATCAAGCATGTTGTATCAAGATGAAAGACTCGTACCTAATCTTCACATGGAAGATGATAACAAAGGACTATAGCTAATGCTTGGATAGGGCTATAACGAAAATGAGAAACTCGGGAAAAATTACAAGGGCCTATTAGAACCTATCATTCCTGAGAATTTCCTAAAGACTCTTGGCCTTGGATGTACCCCTATAAAGATAACCATTCTTGGCAAGTGTACCCCTATTAAAGAAGTCAAAGCTCCTCCTCAATTACCAGTATCCACCGGCCTACCCCTAGATAACTATACATTTGATATAACTAACCTATACAATGAGGATTCCTCTCTCTTTATGATCACTACCATGTCTTTTGAGTCAAATACCCAAGCCACTAAACTAAAACTCGTTTACCCCTAAATCATCAATTATGATCAATGAGGACCACTGATCTTAGATACATTAAAAAATGAAGGGTCTCTCTTAGAATTCATGGGACTAAGACATAACCTAC
>VDFB02291885.1:0-22069 GCA_007258455.2 Sequoia sempervirens
AACAATCACCCCTATATGGAAACGATAAATGAAATAGTCTTTATTGCTTTGCAACAATTGCCTCTATATGGAAACTTTTACCCAATAGGCTATATGTGTGAACTTTGGATGGAATTTTTGTCAGCCTTACCAGTTTTAAAGCTACCAAAAACAATCACCAATGTAGATATATTTGCATATGTATCTGCATCCATATACATCGATGTACATTTTTTTTTCCACCTACATCTTTATCGATTTCATTCATCCAATGTATAGATAGGAATCTGGTGCTTTGAAATAACTTGCCATTAAAAAGTATGTAGTTCTTTTGTTGTGTGTCATTTTCCTTTCTAAGTATGCAGATATGTATTTATGTCAAATTAATTGTAAGCAACATATATGCTTCTCCCTTTGTTTATTTTTTGTAATAACATCTATCATTTAAAACCTCATAAAACATAGTGAATAGCTGTAGAGTTTTTGATCAGGCATTGTTGGCTCTAATATTGTTGCTATATGTCAGTGTGATTTCTTTTGTGTTTTGTGGGCTTTTCCATTTGGGCCACTGTTGCGAGCAATGTTGGTTTATTTATGGCCTCAGTTTTGTGCCGATGGGTTGCAATGTAGTAGTGGTGATGGTTGTAAGTAACACTTGCCTATAAAATCCTCTAAAAGCATAGTGAATGTATGTGTAATATTTGATAGTGCATTGTTGGGTGTCATTCTCTAGGTTTCCCTTGTTCCCCAACAAAGCTGTCAGTAAGGAAGGAAAGCTTCTATGAAGATGCAAGTGCAATAATCAGCTATGGAGTTTCTGTGATGGTGGTTGGAGGTTATTTTATATTTCTTGCATTGGGTGATGGTTGCAAAATCATTACAAAAGTGTGTTGGCCATAAATGAAACAATATAGCTTAAGCTAAGGAATTACAATCATGACTACAAAATGAAAGGCATAGATGAAACAATATTGGTATTAGTAGTTATGCAGACACAAAAATCAACAAAGATAATCTCATTCCTATCTTTTCCAGTTTGCAACCAATATTCAACACTGTGTGTAGATATGTATGATTGTAAGGTCAGATCTAGAGAACATTCATATATACTCCTTATGTTTATTCTTTACATAAGGTAATTGTCTACTTTTTTTCTTTATCTCTATAGTTAAACTTCTACACATAAATTTATTGCTTCTTCCTATCATGTAGCCTCTTGTCTATTGGTTGAGAGTTGTCATCACATGTAACAAAAGAATGGGCACCTATGTATCAACTGATAGTTGCAATTTTGTTGTTTGAGACCCACATCATGTGTTTATTGAAATTGTTTTTCTCAACTGAAACATGAGGTACCTTCTGAAAAGTAATTTCCTCAGTCTTAGGATTTTAAAGTTCTTTTTTTTCCAAGGAAAAGGGGTGGGGCATAATCCACATGTGTAAAATGAAATTTTCCCTGATATGTTTAAAACATCAGGCAACATAGTGAGCGTCTGTGAAATTCCTAAAGCATCCTTGCTCGAGCTAGCTTTCTTCAGCTTCTATGAAAATACTTGGAGTTTATTTTGTGTATTTTGCATGGGGTGATTCTTGCACAAGAAAAAGAAAAGTGTCACCTATGATAATTTTTTCCCTAGCTATTTTGCACAGAAGCTAGCTGGGAGATATGTGTTTAAAGCAAGTGACAAGGCAAGTATATCAAAAAAACCCTTTTCAATATTGTTTCATTTGGGGTTTGCACAAGCATTCACTATGTTTTCCAAGGCTTTAAAAGTAATTATTACTTAGAGCCATGACAACTACACATAAATCATACAATAGTTAATCTTAAGGTATAAGTTCGGACAACCATTGCTTAGCTTCTGTGAAGTTGGTTAGATGTTACTTTGTTTTCCTTGCATGAGGTGATGGTTGCAAAAACTATACAAAAGTTCCAATTGTGATAATTCTTTTCCCATTTCTTATAGGCGTGAATCTTGTACATATAGCACTTGAAAATAAAATTTATCATTCCAAGAATTTCCCATAAAGTAGACATAGGGATTAGTATGTATCAATGGTACTTGCATCTGCTATGTTTTCCAAGGCTTTAAAAGTAATTATTACTTAGAGCCATGACAACTACACATAAATCATACAATAGTTAATCTTAAGGTATAAGTTCGGACAACCATTGCTTAGCTTCTGTGAAGTTGGTTAGATGTTACTTTGTTTTCCTTGCATGAGGTGATGGTTGCAAAAACTATACAAAAGTTCCAATTGTGATAATTCTTTTCCCATTTCTTATAGGCGTGAATCTTGTACATATAGCACTTGAAAATAAAATTTATCATTCCAAGAATTTCCCATAAAGTAGACATAGGGATTAGTATGTATCAATGGTACTTGCATCTGCTATGACATGCATACACACCTCTACATAGGGCAGATACACTGTCCACCTCTATGAAAAATCATGACATCAATATTCCTTTATATGTTTGAAGAAAACTTATGGGTATATTTTTGTAATAGCCTATAATGCTCCATGGGAAAATTTGTTAGCATGGGTAGGAGCCTAAAAGAAGCAATTATTTGAATGATAGACTGTATATAAAGTCTAATAAGGAACATTGATTTCACCATTCATCAAAGTGGTGGCCACCCAATATTAGAGAGCAGGCCTCATTTTGTTCTATTTCATTTTATATTTGCTATGTGTACAACTGAATTCCTCACTTGAACTGTGTTTTTTGCAATTATGTGTACATCCACCTTTTTATTTTGCTAGATACTGCATGATACATACCAACAATTAGAGTGCAATATAAATCAAACATGTTTATCATCTCCAATAATACTATTCATTTCCATCATCATCAAAAGTTTCTCTTCTTTATGGTAAGTAATTTCTTGTCCTTTCCTTTTCATCTCTATGCATATAGAATCTGCACCATCTCTAAATTCACTTCCTTATCATTTTTTATATGTGACATGTAATTGTGGTATTACATATATTTCACTTATAGATTATAGAACCCTCTAATTTTTTTAATTTACATATTTCTTACCAATAAAACATGTCTGCACCACCAAATTTGGCATTTCCCTTATGTGTAGGTATATTCCACTTCAACTATTTTAGATTGTAGCTACATTCTATTCGTATACAAGGTGTACAGATCTCCAAAATGCTAAATAGCTTTATGATTCCACATTTGCATGTTGTATGGCCTTCACCTACATTCCATCTATATACAATGTTAGCCTATATATCTTTTTTTGCATTTCTCATTTCACAACTCCATGCCAATTTATTAAAAATGTAAAGTGTTGATTTCCACTGAACAAATTTTCTTAGGTGCCAAAGCATTGCCTTCACCATTGATCAAAGTGGTGTACAATTAACGTTTCTACTTGAGGGTTTGATGAGATCCCATGAGGCTTCATGACCCAATATGGTAGGGTGGAGAGAAGGCCTCCTTTTTGTGTCTAGAATCCAATCCATTCTATGCACAAGGTATGCCTAGATTTGATTTACTTACTATGTTCTACTAAAACTACATTTCATATTATTTGTTATTAATTATACAAGTCTTTATATTATCTGATTTATTTATTGTCTACCAATGGTGTGTGTTTATTACACTAAACTTCAAATAATCCTTTCATGTTTGCAGCTAGACACAACCCAAACATTCATCCTTCATGGGCATTTTGATGCCACTAGACCTTGTATTCAGTTAGCAGTAGCTGAAACATTACTTTCACCATTGATCATAGTGGTGGACAATTTATTCTCTTGCTCGGGGGTTGGGTGAGAGTGCACGATGCTCCATGAGCCAATATGGTAGGTCAAACATCGAGCCTTCTTTTCTTGTGTTCATATTGCATTCTGCCACATGCACCAAGTATGGCTAAATTATAATTACTTCATTCCTCACATTACAAGTACATAGAAAATTATGTATTATAAAATATAGAACTTTGATATCTCTTGATTTACACATTGTCTATGAATTAGACATGATCACTACACTAAAATTCACACTTTTTTATACACATAAGTTGTATATGGTATGGCCTTTGTGGCAAAGGTTTTTCATAGGATTGTAGCTACGAGTTTCAACATTTTGTGGTAATGGCTATAATGGAATAAAGTAGTTAATGTTATTTAGTTCATTCTGTTTTTCATAATCACCACACTAAAATTCACACTTTTTTGTTATTCTTGTAGACCATACTCTAGCCATAATGCAAAATTTGATGAACTAATGTGTTACAAACAACCTTTTAGAATAATGATAGTGACTGCAAAATTAGTAACAATGGTCAAATAGACAATTAGATCCTAATGTGCTCTATATTAATTGTAATAAGCAATATTGATTTCACCATTGATCAAAGTTGTGGGCAATGTATATTCTTGCTTGGGATTTTGGTGAGAGTCCATGAGGCTCCATGACCCAATATGGTAGGGTGGAGAGTAGGCCTCATTTTGTTGTGTTTTATTTTATATGTTCTATGTACAAATCTCTATGTCTGTAACATAAGATTCAAACAAAATTCATATGTTTTAGGTTATGGTTGCAATGGAATAAAATATTTAATCTTATACACTTTATGTTAGATTCCATTGGGAATTGTTTATTATTATTCTCTTGCTTAAGCTATATCATTCCATTTTCGAGAAGGTGTTGTTGAAAAGGCTATATTGTTTCAATTTTCCATAAGATTGTGTTGAGAAAAGAGTATATTTTTGTATGGGTTTGTTGCTCTCAATTTCCTCTGGGTCTCTCTTTATGGCTTACATTTTGTGGGTATGTTTGTAATGGAAAAGAATTGTTGATGTTATGTAGATTTTTCCAATTTTTATTGTCTAGCTCGAGCTATATTGTCTCATTTTTTATAAGCTTCTACTCAAAAGTCTATATTGTTTGAATTTTCCATAGGGTGTTGTTGAGAAAAGAATATATTGTTTGTTAAGAGAAATATTGTTTTGTTTATGGTTTCATTATCTAGCTACCATTTTGTATGGGTTTTGTGGCTATAGTTTTCTAGGTTTCTTTGACTTGGTCATTGTTCAAACCAATGTTAGTTGATTTATGGCCTCCATTTCATGGTTATGGTTAGAACAAAATAAAATAGTTAATGTTCTACACTTTATGTTTGATATAATATTAAAGATTTGTTTGAACATTGATTACATTCATACAACAATCCCTAATTTCAAATCTTGGACCGAAAAAGTTTGCATATAATGTTTTGAGAGATATTCCAATCACATGTAAAGTTAATCTAGCTAACAAAATAAGAAAATGTAGCTAACAATCAATATCAATAGAAATGAATGAATGCTATTATCTTTTTCTTACTTATTGTACAACTGCATCTCCTATAGTAAATCAATGATATAATAACCTTTCAGATAATTTTATTATGTTTTCCATTAGCATCCATACAAATCTATACATAGGGGTAATAAAATATAGCAGCAAAAAATCATTGTTCAAACTAAAACTTACAGTATATACTATCATTTGCTACGTTGACATTTCCAAGCACCCTTTGCTATCTCTTAGTTTGCATTCCACCCATTTTTACTTTGTGCTGCCTATCGGCTCATTGTTGCATGTCACTACAAGCAACTGCTAGTTATAAATATCTTAACTTTTTCTTTGAATTTAAGAATATTATTTATGTTTATTTAAATATTAGAATTAACTACATTTGAAAAATGTGTTCTTGATTAATAATTCAAGTGTCATATAGATGTACAAAATTCACTTTAAAAAGTGGCATTCATATTTTGTATATCTTTCTCAAATTTTGAAATAACTTCAATCAATTAATATTACTTCTATTATATTTAACAAATTGAATAAGAAAAGAGAAAATTTTAGAATTTAATGTTAAAATTAATAGAAATATGAATAAGATATTAAATTATAATAATACTAGCAATCACACGTTGGTGTGCATTGGGTACATCGAAGAGCCGTGGAATGTCAATTAGGGAAAATTTAAGTCCATTTTTTCATAAATTTGTGCATACATGAGTTTAATTGGTTGGCCATTCAAAAAATGATATTATTTATGCAATAAATGTCTATAAAAATGAGTGAAAGAAAACATTTGAATCAAGAACACAATGAAGGTTTATGAAGAGTGAGGGAGGAGAGATAGGGAGACATTTCTAGAGATGGAGGGGGAGAGAGGAATATAGAGGTAGAGATGAATATAGAGTGAGAGAGGAGTGAGACAAATAAATAGAGGTAGAGATGAATATAGAATGAGAGAGGAGGATGGCAACAAATAGATGAACATATAGAGAGAGATAGAGAGAGATATATGGCAAGATAGAGTGATATAAAGATAGAGATACAAGGAGATACAGAGAGAGGGAAAGTGATTTTTTTAGTGGCTAATATTTGCCAATTGGCTAATAGTTGAAATTTTGAAATCAAAAATTGGCTTGTAGTTTGAGCTATAACATGCCCTGAATCACCATATTTTTACAATATTTTATTTTAGTCTTATTCAAATAGCCAAAGAATTTTTTTAATTAAAAAACTTAAGTTAAAAATTTTCCACAATATTTGATGCATGATTAGATCAAATTCGCCTAAATTTTATAAGTTACAGTGTGCATCTATACTAATTTTCCAATAGTATATCATAATTATTAGTAGCTTTAAGGCCATATTTCCATTCTCTAGTTTCCACCATTGATCTATAATATAATCTAATTACCCTCATTATATTCCATGAGGTAAAATGTACATGCAGTTTGTATTGTTCATGGGGCCTAAAATGGATTTTGGATTGTTAATCTTCGAAGATCAACGATCCAAAAGCAATTTTGAGCCCCATGAGCATTATAGATTGAGGGTAGATATTACCTTGTGTAATACAATCAGGGTCATTAGATTATATTTTAAATAAATGGTGGAAAGTAAATATTATAGTCTACCCCTTAAACCCATCGATAATTTCCACCCCTGGATCCCTACTTTTCCATAAGAATGTTTTTTTTAGATTGGAAAATTTTTCCATAAGAATTAATGATTTTTCCTATTATTTTCCAATATTCACCAATATTTTCTACAAAATTTTAGTGATGTAAATAAATCACCTATAAATTTTATTTTATTTTTTGAGAAAAAGGAAATAGTCACCAATAGAAATTAATATTTTTTCCCAAAAAATTAAATATTTTCAAAGATTTAATATCCTTTTTAGGGATTTTTCTTAAAGTGATCATTAGAGAGGGGGAGAGGGAGAGAGAAAGAGACAAAAACAAAGAGAAAAGTAGAGAAATACAAAGAAAGATGGAGAGGGAGATATAAATAGAGAGAGAGAGATAAATGGGGAGATAAAGAAATAGATATAGAGATACGTGTGAAGATAAAGAGAGAAAGAGGCTGACATATAAAGATAGATAAGGGGATAGGGAGGGAGAAAGAGAGAGAGAGATGGGGGAGATAGAGAAAGGGAAGGAGAGAAAGGGAGAGATATAGGTAGCGGAGGGAGAGAGAGAGAATATGGGAAGAGGGACATATATGCCTAGAGAGGGAGAGATAAGAAGAGGGGGGAGAGGGAGGAGATATATAGATAAAGAGATAGGGGATAGATAGGTAGGGAGATATGTGTAGAGAAGGATATTAATAGAAAGAGATAGAGAGATGCGTGAGAGGGAGATAGAGCAAGAAATAAAGATATAGATATAGAGTATAAGAGATGGAGGGAGAGATGGAGTGAATGAGAGAGAGAGATAGAGAGAGAGAAGGGGAGAGAGGGAAATGATATAGATCTATATAGGGAGAGAGACAAGGAGATAGATGTAGATAGATATAGATAGAAATAGATAGAGAGAGGAGTGAGCGAGAGAGAGAGAGAGAGAGAGAAAGAGATAAAGGTAGGCATAATGGGATATAGATAGAGAGGGGGAGGGAGAGATAGGGAGATAGAGATAGAGGGGAAAAGAGTGAGATAGAAAGAAGGTGATAGAGATTTAAATAATAGAGATCTAAGTATAGATAGGTGAAAATATAGAGATAGAGATAGAAGTAGGGAAGGAGAAAGAGGGAGTGTGTGTATATGAGTGAGAGAGATATGGAGAGATATTGAGAGGGAGATATATATATATATATATATAAATAGGTAGAGAGAGGCAGACGAGGGAGAGAAATAGAGAGAGGAGAGAATTAGAGAGAAATAGAAAGAGCAAGTGATAAGGACAGGGAGAGATAGGGATAGATATAAATATAACTTGGGAAATATAACTTAGGCAGTCTGAGAAAGATAGATAAACTATAGAGAGGGAGTGATCGAAGGAGAGAGAAAGAGGGAGAGGGAGAAAGAGAGATAGAAAGAGGGAGATGATGAGAAGGGTGGATATGGAGAGATATAAAGATAAATATAGGGGAAGAAGACAGTGGAGAAGAATGATAATGGGGGGAAAGAGGAGAGAAATAGTGGTATAGATAAGGAGGAAAGAGAGATAGAAACATGGGTATATATGAGAAGAAACATGAAGACAACAAAGAGGGATATATTTTATAAACAGACAGAGGACTGAGAGGTGGGAGAAAAAGAGAGAGAGAGAAGAGAGGAAATAGAAACAAGTGAAGGAGACAGGAGATAGGGATAGAGATAGATATAACTTGGGAAATATAGATGGAGTATGAGAAAGATAGATAAACATATAGAGAGGGAGTGATGGAAGGAGAGAGCAAGAGGGGAATGATGAGAGAGAGAAAGATGGAGAGATAGAAAGATAAAGATATAAGAAGTGATATAGAGAGAGAGGTAGAGAGAGGAATATATAGAGGGGGCAAGAGTGAGAGATACAAGAGGTGATAAAGAAAAGTAGTAGAGAGAGGGTAGAGGTAGAGAGATAGAGATAGGGTGGGAGGAAAAGGGAGTGTATTTATATAATATTTAAATTTAATAATATGCATCATATTTCATATAGTATGTAATAATAAATATAAATTGAATATATTTTTTAATAAATATAATATATTTGAAAAATATATATAGATAAATATTAAGCTTCTAATATATTTAATATTTTAATCATTTTTAATAAATGTAATTTACATTTAAAAAATAAATATAGATAATATTAAACTTATAATATATTTAATTAGTAATATATGTAAAAAGTTAAATTATATTTATATTTAATAATATATAGTGTATATAAATATTAAATATATAATATCTAAATATTATAATATTATCTTAAAAATAGTTAAATATATAAAATTTTATTTTATTTCATAATATTAAATTAAGAATATTCTAGAAAACTATATTTTATAATCTAAAATAAACAATAAATACAATAATAATAATAATAATAATAATTTTTGTTTGAAAACTAATAGTAATTATTAATTAAAAAATAAATATAGATAAATATTAAACATATAATATATTTCATATTTTAATTAATAATATATGTAAAAAATTATGTGATATTTATATTTAATAACTTATAGTGTACATAAATATTAGATATATAATATCTAAATATTATAGTATTATAATAAAAATATTTAAATTTATAAAATGTAATTATATTTCAAAATATTAAATTAAGAATATTTTAAAAAATTATAAAATATAATCTAAAATAAAAAAAATCTCAAAAATATATACTTTTTGAAAAATAATAGAAAATGTAATTTATAATTTATATTATACAAAATATTATATATAATAATAATATAATTTATACATTTTAAATATTATTGAAAAATTAGAAACAATATCTAATTTTTTGCTTTCTTTCTTTGTTTTTTCTATTGATCTTTGTAATATTGAATGTATAACATATTTTCTAGTGGAATTTTTTTGTTTTTGACTAGTGGAAATATAGAAAGAATATTTGATTCTTTGCTTTCTTTCTTAGTGTTTTATTTTTTCAATTTTTATTTTTTATTTTAATTTTAAATTGGGTTCATTCTTAGATCTTTTTCAATGGTCAACCATCATTCTACCACATTCTCAACCATTGTTCATTAAAATCAACCCATAATGTTCATATAGAAAACACCTTCTATATAATGATACTTTTATTAAATATATTTATATTTTATTTAATAATATATATTAATATAAAAAATTATTATATATAATTTATTAATCATAAAAAAGTCACATTAAATGAATCTAAATTTACATTATAAACCTCATGAATACAATATGATAAAAGACAAACCTTTTTACAGTAATAACATAATGTTTATGCATAGCTAAAAAAAAATTAAATATAAAACTTAAACCAGTACTAAGCAAAATGCGAGGAGAATGATTGTATAGAAATAACAGTTCTTAAATCAATGTAATACCTCAATGAAAATAATCAGCACTGATTTATATTAGCTTTAATAAACCTGCTAGTAAAATAACCTTTAAAATAAAAATATCATTCAATGACCGTCAAAGACAAATACGTATGACCATAGAATCCAACATTACATCAGATAAATCATAGCCAAAAACAGAAATAAACTGAGAGTTACACAAAATTTGATGACAGACTTTTCAATGGCGCCTTTTGTTGTTCCTGCTACTATTTACCAGCTAACATAGAGAATCATAGAACGAAATCAGACAAGCCCCTGCAAATCTAACTCTGACGCTAAGTTAAACTGCTTTCTTCTTCACGTAAGGCAAGCGACTCCATAAACGAGTTCATTGTTGACCCATTCTCATGGCTGATTAAAATGGAGGGAGGGAGAGCTGCTATCACTCAATTCGAGGTATGGCCAAACGAAGGGAGGTCTGAATGGAGGGAGAAAGGAGGGCGACGCCTCCCTGCATGGTATCTGTTTGACCTGCCGCATGGTCAGCTGCTCCGCAGGATTTGGATTTGAGCACGCCAGTCCCACCATTAGCAAACGCTTTATATCGTCCTCATTCACAGAGCCTGCCGAGGCGAGACTAATGCGAGAGTCAGCAGCGTCCATAAGCTTATTCTCTCGATGAAGCTCCCATACCCACCCCACCAAATATGGTGCCTCTTTTCCCCATCCAAGGGATCTTCCACAGAACACTTCAAGAAATACAGCACCGAACCCAAACACATCCGACTCCACGCTCGCCCGCCCAGGGTGAAAGCACTCTGGAGCAATGTAACCCGGAGTGCCTGCCACGTCTGTGGGCGTGTATGACGTCTGGTCGTGTTCAATCAAGCGGGCGAGGCCAAAGTCGCCAAGGCGGGCGACGTAGTTGTTGTCGAGCATAATGTTACTTGCTTTGAGGTCCCGGTGGATCACCTGCTGCTCGCATTCTTCGTGAAGGTAGAGCAGCGCCGAAGCCACGCCCAAGAGAATGTTGCATCGCTGCTCCCAATCCAGAAACCCTTGATATATGTGCTTTTCTAGGCTGCCGTTGGACATGTATTCGTACACCATCATCAGCTGCCCTCTGTGATGACACCACCCGAGCAGCGACACCAGGTTCCGATGCCGCAGCTGTTTGATTATGCTTATCTCCGATATGAATTCGCGCTTCCCTTGTTTCGACTCTTTGAGCATCCGCTTCTCGGCTACAGCTGTTTTATCCTTGTGAAGGACTGCTTTGTGAACGGATCCGAACCCGCCGCTCCCGAGCTGCGACTGGGCGCTGAAGTTGTGCGTGGCCTTCTTTAGATCTTTGTACCTGAACTCCCGGGGATAACCTGGGAGATTCTGAATCGTCCCCACTGTGTCCGAAGGTTCTGCCCGCGACTTTCGATACCTTATAGCGAATAGGACAATGACCACCACCAAAGCAACGAACAGGAGGCCTACTAGCACGGAAAGCGTGATCACTAATGCCCTTCTGTCCGTGGAGACGGTTTCGATTGACAGGCTCCACGACTTGACACAGTGGAACTCGGTGTTCTCACTAGTGGAAGCGGAAAAGCCGAAGTGAACTTCTGACCCAAGAACGCCATGTAAATCGAGCGAAACGGAGAGAAAGGGCTGCAAGGGAATGGGAGATGACCCATTTGCAAGGTAAACTTGAAGTTGCCGTTGAACGCTGTTGAACTGTATCCACACCGTGATGTCCTCGCCGGTCTTTAAATCGATTTGTGATCCGTCAAGAGATGCTATTTTTGTGGAATTTATGGTATTAACATTATTGCCGATGTGGTTGCCGTTGGGGTCATTGGTGCCATTGTTCTTCCTCCTGTCGAACTCAACTGCTACCATCTCATTGCTTTTCAGTCCGTTGATGAAGGAATTGAAGGGCCCCAACCAGAGTCCGTGACTCTCCTCTGGTTTGTCTTTTACATTTTTGTTAGAACTCATGATAAACGCCATTCCCTCCCCAGCAATCTCATCTTCAAAACAAAAGTGGTCTTAAAAGATACAGGGGCGAGATCTTCTCTCCAGAATCTGTATGCTTTATCATATATCACTCTTCCGATTTATTCGCCCTGGAGTATTGCAGATCGGTATTTGACGTTTCTTCTATAACTTGCAAGGCTTTATGACCTACACAGGAACCATTGAAAATAAATTCTTTAAACGATTCATTGAAACTCGGATAACTGAAATCACCATAAACTGTTTGTTCCAGCAAAATATTGAGGTCAGTAAGAAACAACACTCTCGGGAAGCCCATCTGGCGAATTCAGAAGACTATTCAAATTATAAATATAGTGTTAGGATCTATTCCCAATTGAGGAAAAACAATTATCGCTATAAAATCTATGGACTCCACTTACAAATTTTTTAAAGAGCACCACCCACCATGTTTGGAATCTGACGGTCATTCTTTATCTGAAAATCTCATGAAGGTTTGATCATTGAAATGTCTTTCAGTTGTTTAAAAGAAATTATCAAATGAACATCTATCAAAGAGTCTATCTAGTTTGACTCATTTGTGAAAGAGGCTATAATCTATACCTATTTGAAAGAAGAAAGACAAAAGAGATCTATAAAATAGAGTGAAATTTAATTAAGGAAAAAACTGAACTTAAAAACTTATATATAGTGGAGAGTTATCATTCTTTAATTTTCTTTTTGATTGATTTAGTTTTTCCATCAAATTTTTAATTTTTCTTTGTTATCAACAATATTATTTATTTATTTATTTGTTCTTTCTGTTTCATCAAATCTCTTTTATTTGATTTATTTTGTTTCATCAAATCTATTGTAGTTGCATGTAGTTGCACATGACTTCCACCTGCCTGTCATTTTAAATGCACCTTCAAAAACTTTGCACAGATTTTTGGATGCCACTATAGATGCATCTCTCCGTAATTAGTATTAATAATAGGAACAAATGTCGAATTTAGTTTATGAAAAAATCTCTCAAATTTACTCATTTAAGATTGAAAATCATACATTTTTATTAAGAACATGATGTGGTAATGTGAGAAATTGAGATGTTACTTACAAATTACAGTCTAACAACAATTTTTTGATCTTTGTGTAAGAGCAACATTTTTTTTAATCTATCTCGCTGTAAATATTTTTAAAGCTAATAATAAATAAAAAGCATAAATTTATTGCTGCAATTAACATATGTTTCTAAATATATATTTATAAAACATTTAAAAAATTTGTGTTAAAACCATTCTAACAATGAAAAAAAATTATATTTTAAAAATATTTTAAATTTATATATTTTTAAAATAAATATAATAAAATAATATATACTAATATTAAAAACTATAATATTTTATTATATTTACCTATTATAATATTGACTTATACTCCTAGGAAATTTTTCTCCTCATAAGCATTGTCTTATTTCTGAAAGAATTTTAAAAAAATAAAAAAACAAACATAATCTTATGTAATCTTGCTATTAAAAGATTAAAAAAATAGGGTAGGTCTCCATGCAGCCGCTTACCATATTTTGACATATTAAATTTGTATTAATAATATTAATAAGATTTGTGTAGTTAAAATTTGTAAAAATATTGGAGGCAAATGTTAAAATAGAGAGAAAGAAATTTGTGGAGTGAAAGAAATTTGTGGAGCCAATGAAATTTTTGGTAATATACAATTGCTTATTTTATAAACAATAGTTGCTCCATTAAAATAGGAGAATATTTCAAATTATAATTTCCCCATAATTAAAAATTTGCATGGGAACACTATAGCTAATTTAAGTAGCAAACAATCTTAAAAGGGACTAATCAACTACCAAAATCTTAACTATATGGAAACATGAGACTAATCAAAATCTTAAATCACGTATTATTCTTTATACCTTAGAATAAAGAATAATATTTAAATTGCCTAATTTTTAACTATGATTAATTGTTGTAGTTTTAGTCAATCAGAATTTTTCTAATATTAAATTCTATTGCAATGTCTCATCATTTAAATGTCTATTTTCTATATTGTGATTGATCCTTTGTCTTGGTCTACAGATTGTTGGAAGAGGTAATAACTATTACCAAACATATTAAGACCATTTCTACTAACGCTTGGTATAACAAGCCAACTTATCATCAGTAGGCCCATTCAATCACTGAAAAGAAGTTTCTGGAAAATTCCTTGCCCAAAAGATCTACCCTAAGCAAATTACAAGAAGAAATGCATGAAATTGAAGTGATATCGAATGATATAACTAGGAAAAATATTGTGTTGAATTTCCAATGGAAAAAGAGCTACTACCAATTTTTTTTCAATGTTGAACCATTGATTTTTGGCTCTTAGGACTTCTCTTATTCTTCTAGGGTTTTTCACCTAAAAGGAGAGAGTTAGGCCAAAAATGCTAGGGATTCATTCAAATTATGTTATGTGGAGTATTGTCTAAGCTAAATGAAGTAAACTAAATGCTATTAAATGATTTAAATGACTGAATATGAATGCAAGACTAAGATCTATGCTATGTTTGAAAACATAACGTTGTTTGCAAAGAAGCTTTAAAGAATGAAAAAAAATGAAAATTAAACTAAACAAAAAGTTGTTTCTCAAAATGAGTGCACCTGGTAAACTAGAGAAGATTGGAAAAAAATCTAGAAATTTGATGAAACTTGAACTTGAGCTAACTGGGACTTATTCGCCACCTTGGGCGAATCAGTCGCAGATCATAACTTTTCTACACATAATCTATTTTCTAACAATCGAGGACTTGAATCTGCATCTGACTCAAATCTGCACCTCAGGAGGGACTCATTTTCCATGCATGGTGAATCAATCCATTTTCATATTTCTACAATTTCAAAGTTATGTCTTGCACCTTGACGCCTGCACAACAATTTTGAATGGAAACCCGATTCGGGATCTCAGAAAATTCCTACAAAACAACTTTAAATTATTTGTCTAATGTGAGGTTTTCCTTGGTCAAACCCCTAGTTTGGTAATTAAACCTTGAATGGAGAAAAATCTGGATAAACCCTAGCCTTAGATGTGTCAAAGACTAGGAAAGTCTGAATCATAACAAAAACCCTATTCTATTGATCTAGAATAAGAGATGCATAGATGATTTGTGTCATGCAAGATCTCAAACCCTAGAAACCTTACAACACATGAAAAATAGGAATGAAATGACATGAAAATGATAAAAAAGCAGAATTCAAACCTTAATATGAAGATAGAGTGAAAAATGGAAGATAGAATCAATAGGAAACCAAGTCCTTAGGTGTGATTTAGTGGCTAGTTGCACTTCCTCACCCTAGATTTTTTCATGACTCATCATACACATCCATCATCAACCCTTTACAATTTTGAATCTTGATCAAGATAGTGAGCTTCAAGACCTGCAAAAACCCTAGTTTGCTAGCCTAAAACTTTAACTTTTTCCAATGAGATATGTTGTGTAAGAGTTGACTTTTGGAATTGCTCTTGAAAAATGACAAAAAGATGTGTGAAATGACTTAAAATGAGTATCTATAAGCATTCAAACCTTATTTTCCTATTAATTAGACCTAAGAGGTCATCATTCCCCAGAAATTAAAGTTAAATTAATCTAATTCCCACTCAAAATTAAATTTTCCCTCAAAGGGGACTCATTCACCCAAGGTGGAAATGGGTCCCACTACTATTGTTTGAAGGTGGGTTTTTGGGGTATAAGATAATTAAATGTTGTTTGTCAGGTTCTATGTGATTTCTTAGGTAAAACGAGCCTCTAGATCAAAATTAATGGGTCTAAGGGACCTATAAATGTTGTTTTAAAGGGTAAATGATGTAAAGGGACTTAAAAGTGGGTCCAATTATGCGTGAAATTATCTCTTTTCTTAAGAGGGTCCAATTTTCTACGTCACAAGTGTGCAAAAGGAATTTTGGTCTTATGTCTCCCGCACAAACAACACAAAAATTAAACTTATTTCCTATCTTTTCTTTTTCATAAAGAAACAAGTAGTGAAGAAAAAGGAAGAAAATAATAAAAATGAAGTGGATGTTCAGAGGTGGATCAAAGCCAACATATAGAGGAAATTGAGGAACAAAAATTATTCAAAGGAGAAGATCAAGCTATGGTAGGAAAGGGTGGCACAGGCTATCCAATCATCATGATGAATCATGGCATTGTTTATTCTGTTTCGAAGATATACTTGTTATCGTATTTATTTATTAATTGAAAGGTACATTTTTGAAACTGAGGAGACTAATGATATGAATGCACGATAGTTGAAGTTAACAAGTGGGGATAGATCCCATTCACCATTGCACTCCACACAAGTGTTCCATCACCACCAGTTCAGTTTGTGCATATAATAGAGTTTATGGTAATTATACTAATGAATGTAAGGCTTTAAGTGATAAAATTCAACATCTTAAGGATTGTGGTGCTCTTCCTTGTGTTGAAGCACCTAGTTCCTCTAATTGATACTGATTTCCAAGCTTTTCATCAATCAACTTGACTCACCCTCATTTTACACTAAGTGGGGGTAAGGGGGTTAGGTAGCCTTGTCCTCATATGGAATGAAATATACCGAGCCAAATTTTTTCATTTTTTCAATTCTCAGATTACAACATTACAACCAAGTACCTGTTAAGGTTAGAAGCTAAACCCAAACGTACTGAAACAACTCTAACCAATATGGCGCTGATGATGGCAAGCATTGGTCAGAGGATCTAAATCAAACTGCTTATGCTGTAACTCTAACCAGTATGGCGCCGATGATGGCGAGCATTGGTCAGAGGGTCTTCTACTCTAAATGTTGGAAAGGGAACTCGACATCAAGTATGTGCTACCCAATCCAATGCGGAGTGAGGGGCGACCATATGATGGAGTGAATTACAAACAATGCTTAAAGAGAAATGCTGAAAGATGAAACTACTCAACACCCAGAATGTGCTTGCTACCCAGAATGGGAAGTAGCTACCATAGGGCGGAGGTAAATCTATTACAATAATTATTGAAGAAGAATGGGAATTACAACAGCAATAAAGCAATACTCAAAGAACAACTGGTCAGTACTACTGCCAGTTTACAACATATTATTGCCTGCAAATCAGAATATAAGATGCTCTTTCAATGGTGCATATAATAAGAATCCTTTTGCAAGGTTATAAAGAAATTTTGACACCAACCAAGATAGGAAGATGCAGATTACACAAACTGTCATATCAGATCTGCACTTTTTGTTACATAACCAGCAGCTTACAAATTCAAAGAATTGTTCGTAACTCCTTCCAATATGACCCAAATGAGGTGAAGTAAAATGCAATGCACTCTAATGCTTAAGGCGACCAAGCTCAAACATTCACACAGACCCAAATGCCCTAATTTAATTTGCACAGAAAACAAGATAGTACACAATGGTACAGCCCAGTTGAAAGGTTCGACCTTGCTTTAAAAATTCAATACACAACCAAAAAATCTGAAACTTAGAGAATATGTTCGTCCTTCACAGACAAAGAGAATGAGACGATACCCAGAAGAGATATTTTTGTATTTTTCAAGTTGTGAGCAAAAACATAAATCTGCTGTATTAAATGATGCAAAATGCTGAAACCCACTAATATGCAAAACAGATCTAATAATGCACAAGCTGAAACAATGCTCAAAACTAAATGCAAACTCACAAATCTATCTTAAATCACCACTAGTCGCTGTCTTTCAAGCGAGAAGCAATGCCCAAGCTAGGAGGCCTTCATTCCTCGAAGCAATCCCAAAGCTAATCCGGCAGCATAACATTCATGTAGATAAAAGATGAGAAATAATGCACAACGCCTTCCTTTTATAACTTCTTGTTGACTTCTCGAAACCCTAAAATCCAACTCAATGCCAAACCCTAGCTCTTTCTCCAAGATGGCGTCCTTTTCTTTTCATGCTCAATATTGATATTTTAATTAAAATCCATACCTTGATAAATGTGCCCATATTAAGCTTGTTGTGACTTAGGAAAATTCAACATAAATTAAATATACCTTCAATGATGGCGCCACCCTTCAAGTCCACCTTTTAAAATAACATTAAGTTATTTGACTAGGCCAAGGTGATAAAATAACATTTAAAATATAATGTTATTTTTAAGTGAAATGAGCTTATCTCTCCAAAACTGCATTCTAAAGCCCGAAACTGAATACGCCACTTGAGTCAACTGAAGGGGAGAGTCAACTGCCTGAGACCAACCTATTTACTGCCAAAAATAGTAAATTCCTAGAAATGCTCAGAAAGCCGAGATGAACATACCACTGCGAAGCTCTCTGAAAACCCAGAAAGAATCCACCATTGAATCCACTAACTCTGAGCAAGGACATCCTTAAAAATAGGAAACCCTAATTTTACCTTCCGACTAGCCTTCGGGTTTCCAGAAAAAGGCCAACGGTCACTGGAAAGGTCAGGTTCGAGAAGGGGACATTACAATCCGCCCTTCCCAAAATTGCTTGTCCTCAAGCAATACCACCACAACTCCAGAAATTTTAAAACTAAACCATACGCAACAAGTATGATCCCTGGTTCTCAAACCCATCGCAGGAAGGACCCACCATGCCAATGCTGCTCCACTCTGATCACATCCATGAAATCATCATGCCTATGCTGCACTAACCTTCCTTGCAACCCCAAAGTGTTACTGTTCATGATACTCATATTGAAAAATCTTAAAGGACTGAGACCAGCTTCATGCGACGTCTCATGTCCAAGAGGCCCAAAGTCAACAGTATCAACTATACCACTGTCAACCACAATGGATAGGCTGCTCAACTCAAAATCAAACTCCTCAACATACCTCCATATTGTAACAAATGAAGCCCTGATGGAAAAAATGATATCTTCAAATCTTCTTGCAAAGAGGAAAGCAATCCTTTGCAAGAGCTCAACAAATTCAGCCTCATGGCTTCTTCTGGAGCTACTATGCATCAACTAAATTATATCGACACCACAATGAAGACTTCTAATCTCTCTTACTGTTTCAACTCCAAGAGTCTCAGAAGGGAAAGCCAAAGCATGTGGAAGTTCGTTGTCCAAAACCAATATAGTAAAGAAACTATCAAAATTTGCTTCACAAACCTCCATAGGATGAACTCCAAAAGTAGAATAGGTGCGAAGGAACAAATAATCTCTGCTATTCAAGGCTGAAGTCAGCGAAGTGCAATCTGATTTTAGTACCTCACACAAGAAAAAATAGCAGCACCCAAGAAATTCCCAAGTGTGAGTGTATGATATGAGCACAGAGTTGCAAGGTAACAACTCAAAAATGGCCGAAAATCATACTAGAGCAATCTCCATCTGAAAACTACCACCTCTTTGGCAAGTGGTGATGAAAAAACTCTCCCAAACGAGAGTAACTCCACAAGTAACAGGGTTGGTCTGCCTCCAACCAGCAAGCACGAGTCTCAAAATCTGCTCTTGTCTTAGCCAAGGATCAACGCCAAGAGCAACCAATTGTTCCTCTTTCCAATCCATACTCAAAATTTCTCTCCAATCCATTTGTCGATGAACAAATGAAACCATCATGGGGCTGGAAAAGAAAGTCACAACATCATTAATACTGAAATTTTGATCCTTATCCTTCAAAAAGTCCTTCTTTCCACAAGTAATAAGTTCTATCAACCCATATTGAGAATCCCAAGCATGGATACCCAACTGAAAGTGATCTCCAACATACTGAAAAGAAAACTCAACACATTCCCAAATGTAAGGATCAAGTGCATACTGAAGAGATTGATGCCTCCGCTAATGAACCTTTGAAGCCTATCCATGAAAGCTTCAACAACATTGGAGCATGAACTATTAAATGACTTCAAATACAAATCCAAAATTAGACCAATATGTACCAAAGTATTGTTCAACCAAAGGGATGGATTGACAAGCATGCAAACACCAAGTTCTGGTCCATCTTCATTCCCTTCTTCATGAGTAACAAGACTAAAATCTTCGCTTCTTGCTGCTGTACTGAAGTTACCAGCAGCTACCAAATCTTTCCTTGTTAACATCTTGGTGTCGAAGATGTTGAAATCTCCTCGAAACAACACTTCCCATGTATATACTTCATCCTCAAACCCACTTATGCATTCATTACTAATCAGAAAACGTGGCACATCCACATACTCGGTCTCATTCTCTGTTTCAACTTCCATCACATAGAGAGGATTGCCATAATCTCCTTCATCACTTTCTTCAAAGAGAGGATTGTCAAAAACTTGAAAGTCACCCCATCCATCTTGTTGATCCAAATTTGCACTTGTAACTTCAGTCCTTCTTGTGAGACCTTCTAGGTCAAACTCCTCTCGAAGACTATCAAGCTCACCGATTACTTGCTTGATTTCTTTGGCTCTATGTGCATTCTCTTGCTCTGTGAAAAATTTGAATTTAGCAAACTGATTTTCTACCTCCATTAAAGCCATTTGAGTTTCTTCTAGTGTAGCTCTTGTTGATCCAAGCTCCAGAGAAAGTTCATCAATCTTCCTCACTCTCTCTTGAGAAGCACAAATGGTCTTCTTTGCAACTTCAATGGCGTAATCACGATCTTTAACCAAGTGCATGTACTCGGACTTCAAGGTTACCAACGAGTTTCTGATAAGTTGCAGATTGGGAAGAGCAACTTCATCTTTCACTCCTCTTTGTCTCTCTTCAAGCTGAGCCTTCCAGTACAATTCTTCAACCAAGCTATGTGTGTGATCAAACAGGGATAGAGCTTGCACTTCCTTGTCAATGGACACCTTGAATTATCTGTCCCAATCATGACAATTCAAAGATGATGAACTGCTGATAGGCTGCAACTGAAAATCAAAACCATGTCCCTTGTCTTTGCTGCCTTCATTGCTGCTCCAACATTCATGAACTTCACCATTGACTAGTGGAGAATGCTCATTATCAAAAAAAGCATCATACTTCACAGATTCTTTGACCCCAAGTTTGCAATCAACTTCATGCATTGGAAAATCATATTTGTGTTTAGTAACACCTTCAAACTCTACATCTTCAAGAACCACGTGGTCTTCTAGCTCTTCATCCACCTCACCGTCTTCTTGATTGAAGGCTAAGGCAGCTCCTAACTCGAACGAAGAATCATCGAATGTTGTTCTGAAAGTTTTAGAAGAAACAACATCCTTCTTGGTGGCTGCAACCAACTCGAAAGGATCACCATGGAACTTTTCACAACAAGCTTCTTCATCAAAGACAACTTTTCCTTTTGTGCCCTCCTTATAGCTTGCAATGCCAACAAAACATTGGTCTTCATCAGGATCAAAGGGAAACTCATCCCACAAAGTTTCTCTGTCATACCTTGGTGCCAACACACCCGGATCCCAAATGCTAGTGGGTTGATTAAGATGATCAATAGGAAAAAATTTATCGTGCTCCCTTTGTAGTGATGACTCTTTGAATAAGTCAAGTCCCAAATCCCTCAAATTTATATCGTCAAAAACATTTCTCTCCAAAGACTGAGTTTGTTGCTCAAACCCAAAGTCACCATCATAACGAAGTGAAGAATCTTCATTGCTTGTTGTTTTGAACACTTCAACGTCATTATCTTCAATATGACCTTGTATGGACTCTTTAGAATTATCTCTATCATCAGGACCACTAAATTTTCCTGCATCTTGCTCAGACTTCTCCAACAGTGGCTTCAGTTTCTCTTCACATTGATTAAATAATTCCTTGATCAGCATAGCAACAATAGGAGAATCCTTTTCTTCACACTCATATGTGTCCAAGAGGAGAGATTGGACATTTGGTGGAATTTCATCTGACTCAT
>VDFB02291886.1:0-13119 GCA_007258455.2 Sequoia sempervirens
TTTGTGTTTAGTAACACCTTCAAACTCTACATCTTCAAGAGCCACGTGGTCTTCTAGCTCTTCATCCACCTCACCGTCTTCTTGATTGAAGGCTAAGGCAGCTCCTAACTCGAACGAAGAATCATCGAATGTTGTTCTGAAAGTTTTAGAAGAAACAACATCCTTCTTGGTGGCTGCAACCAACTCGAAAGGATCACCATGGAACTTTTCACAACAAGCTTCTTCATCAAAGACAACTTTTCCTTTTGTGCCCTCCTTATAGCTTGCAATGCCAACAAAACATTGGTCTTCATCAGGATCAAAGGGAAACTCATCCCACAAAGTTTCTCTGTCATACCTTGGTGCCAACACACCCGGATCCCAAATGCTAGTGGGTTGATTAAGATGATCAATAGGAAAAAATTTATCGTGCTCCCTTTGTAGTGATGACTCTTTGAATAAGTCAAGTCCCAAATCCCTCAAATTTATATCGTCAAAAACATTTCTCTCCAAAGACTGAGTTTGTTGCTCAAACCCAAAGTCACCATCATAACGAAGTGAAGAATCTTCATTGCTTGTTGTTTTGAACACTTCAACGTCATTATCTTCAATATGACCTTGTATGGACTCTTTAGAATTATCTCTATCATCAGGACCACTAAATTTTCCTGCATCTTGCTCAGACTTCTCCAACAGTGGCTTCAGTTTCTCTTCACATTGATTAAATAATTCCTTGATCAGCATAGCAACAATAGGAGAATCCTTTTCTTCACACTCATATGTGTCCAAGAGGAGAGATTGGACATTTGGTGGAATTTCATCTGACTCATTAATGGTGAGAATAAGGATTTTCTTCACAGCTGCAATAACATCCTCTTCTTGTTTGCTCCAAGTGGATATGAAGAGGTAATGGAACAAGTGATAAATCTGATCATGCATTTCCAAGGCAAATAGCAAGTTACTTACCCAAAGATCTGAAAATGTCTTTAAGATAGCAACCTTTCTAGCAAATAGATTGCTTCCAGTTTCATCAAGATCTTGGAAACTTTCTACAATCATATTCAGAATGATTTTCATGGTTTCATTATCATAGGGTGTCAAAGGAACCACAATCCTCATCATCTCCATGAAGCAAGAAGAAATCAACAGCTTCATTTCTTCATTTGGATGTCCCAGCCAATAGGGCTGAACTAAAAGGTGAACTGCAGGTGACAATGCCAATTCCGTCCATTTAGAAGGTGACTGCTCCACCTGTCTCAAACATTGTTCCAATATTTGAAGATTATTCTTTTCTTCTTCCATTGACTGAAATTCTTTGTCAAGTCTATTTCCAACCGCAAAAAGTGTTTGTTGCAGCTTAATCTCTTCTCTGTTAGCCATGTTTAACTGACACTTCTAAACTAAGCTGAACTCTATTCTAACCCCTGGTGTAGAAACTGATTTCTCTATC
Source organism: Sequoia sempervirens (assembly GCA_007258455.2). Taxonomy (NCBI): domain Eukaryota; kingdom Viridiplantae; phylum Streptophyta; class Pinopsida; order Cupressales; family Cupressaceae; genus Sequoia; species Sequoia sempervirens. The sequence goes on from VDFB02291886.1 coordinate 1,430, forward strand.
ATTCAACTGTCAATTGAACCTTGATGGGCACAGGATGGTAGGATGCATGGCTCTGATACCACTGAAATATACCGAGCCAAATTTTTTCATTTTTTCAATTATCAGATTACAACATTACAACCAAGTACCCGTTAAGGTTAGAAGCTAAACCCAAACGTACTGAAACAACTCTAACCAATATGGCGCCGATGATGGTGAGCATTGGTCAGAGGATCTAAATCAAACTGCTTATGCTGTAACTCTAACCAGTATGGCGCCGATGATGGCGAGCATTGGTCAGAGGGTCTTCTACTCTAAATGCTGGAAAGGGAACTCGACGTCAAGTATGTGCTACCCAATCTAATGCGGAGTGAGGGGCGACCATATGACGGAGTGAATTACAAACAATGCTTAAAGAGAAATGCTGAAAGATGAAACTACTCAACACCCAGAATGTGCTTGCTACCCAGAATGGGAAGTAGCTACCATAGGGTGGAGGTAAATCTATTACAATAATTATTGAAGAAGAATGAGAATTACAACAGCAATAAAGCAATACTCAAAGAACAACTGGTTAGTACTACTGCCAGTTTACAACATATTATTGCCTGCAAATCAGAATATAAGATGCTCTTTCAATGGTGCATACAATAAGAATCCTTCTGCAAGGTTATAAAGAAATCTTGACACCAACCAAGATAGGAAGATGCAGATCACACAAACTATCATATCAGATCTGCACTTTTTGTTACATAACCAGCAGCTTACAAATTCAAAGAATTGTTCGTAACTCCTTCAAATATGACCCGAATGAGGTGAAGTAAAATGCAATGCACTCTAATGCTTAAGGTGACCAAACTCAAACATCTACATGTAATTTAAAATAGCCTTAATTTAATCTGGTAATCGAAATAAGATAGACACAAATTTGTACGCTCTTAGCCAGTAGTTCACCCTGGTTGAAAATCTAGTTGTTACAAAATCCAAAAATTAAAACCCGAGAATTATAGTTCACTTCCCTCTCATATTGTGACAGATCGAGACCTGTATAGACAGCCTTTGTATTTTTTAAGTTGTGAGCAAAAACATAAACTTGTATTAAAGCTGATGCAGTCATGAAACCCACTAGTTATAAAGAGTATCGAGAAATGGCCAAGCTTGGAAATAATGCCTAAAACTAAATGTGTAAACTCTGCTAAATTCCATCTAAATCCACCTATCAGTCTGGAGGTCTTTCTAAGGAAGCCAGCGCCTGCTAGATAATGTATCTTCAAGCAATCCCAGCTTAACTGCAAAAAGATAAAGATCTCCTGGGATAAAGATGGTGAAATGATGGCAACTTCCCTTTGAGGAATCTCGGTGACTTCTCGAAACCCTAAAATCCAACTCAATGCCAAACCCTAGCTCTTTCTCCAAGATGGCGTCCTTTTCTTTTCAAGCTCAATATTGATATTTTAATTAAAATCCATACCTTGATAAATGCGCCCATATTAAGCTTGCTGTGACTTAAGAAAATTCAACATAAATTAAATATACCTTCAATGATGGCGCCACCCGTCAAGTCCACCTTTTAAAATAACATTAAGTTATTTGACTAGGCCAAGGTGATAAAATAACATTTAAAATATAATGTTATTTTTAAGTGAAATGAGCTTATCTCTCCAAAACTGCATTCTGAAGCCCGAAACCTAACACGCCACTTGAGTCAACTCCATGCAGGAGTCAACCGCCTGGACTAACCGGCGACATAAAAGAATTACTTAAAGTGCCAGTGCCCGGAAATGCCTGCAAAGCCGATAGAAGATAATGCATCAAGTTTCAAAACCTAGAGAACTCACCCATTGGAATCCATTTAACTCTGGACATCCTTAAAAATAGGAAACCCTAATTTTACCTTCCGACTAGCCTTCGGGTTTCCAGAAAAAGGCCAACGGTCACTGGAAAGGTCAGGTTCGAGAAGGGGACATTACATGGAACATGTCATTGTCTCTTTTGTCTAGTTGATGGACTTCCATGTATATATAGAGGATCAAGCTTGGGATGTGGACACCATGCCTTAGGTTGGCTCACATGTGACATACTTTTCTTTCTACGTTTGGCATTAAATTTTGGGGGAAACCCCTTATCCATGATGTAGTTTCATTCAGGAACATATGACTTGGCATAGGGCTTTTTGAATAAGCTCTCATATCTTCTTCTAATTTAAAATAGATTGCTCATAGCTATGGTGTTAGCAATTGCTTTAAAGTGGGGGCATATATTGACATTAATTTTTTACATTTATTATGTTTCATTGTGTGATTTTCTTTCTTCTTACGATGTGTCCTTTTCTTGGTGGTGTCATTGGGTTTGATTTCCTTTGATAGCGTGATATTTCTTCAAAGGCTCACAAAGTTTCAATTCAAAGTTTTTCTTCTAGGACACTTTGCAACTATCTATGCATATGAGTCCTAGTACACCCTTTTTTCCCAACCTTTTGTAGATCTAGATCAGTGACCAAGAGATTCTAGATTCTCCCCAGAAACCCTAGACTGGGACTAAATCATCTTGCTTGGTGTATGAGTTCCAGTGCACTTTAAAACAATAATTTTTAGGGTTTTTGGACCTTAATTTGATCTCTCCATTCTTCTAGGTACTTTTCTATTTCATGTTGTTTGTCAATTTGATTTAATGATTTCAATTTCTAGGGTTTAGTACATCAGAGTTTGCATTTCTCCTTTTGAAGCTTCATTTAATTGTGAACCCCCATCCAATCACAAAAGGAAACCACTATCCCATTCCTCAATTGAGTCACTTGGTTTGGGGATATTGGCTTCCTAATTATTAAAGTGTGAAATATGTCATAAGTTTTATCTCCCAAAAGGTGGAACCCTATTTCCATTTAATCAATCGTGAAGCAAAAACTGCTTAGAGCAATCCTGAGAAATTTGAAGTCATGACCCACAACAATTTCCAACCTTTCAAGAAAAAAAATAAGGGATTTTTACAAATAAATAAACCTTTAAAACATCAACATGTTAACTCCTAAGTGGCTGCTATAAAAACAAAAATTCCATAACCATTTAGGGAGAGGAGTAGATAATTTACCCCTTTACTCGATACCCTTCACTACATCATGTTGCAACTTATAAGTAATAACTTATCTATCTTACCTCCTGTTAGATCCATTGACACAACTAAGCCCTTACCTCCAAATTTTAACTCAAATTCCTATTGCCATTATCAACGACAAAATGGACACAATACAAAACAATGTAAGTGTCCTAAGCATATTTTCCAAGACCTCATTTATTCTAATCACATACAAATTGTTGGTGATAATGATCAAGGAAATAAGTTTGTTGCCCCACCCAACCAAAATTTGCAAATATTTACCAACCCCATACTAAATCATAATATCTCTTTTGTGAAAGCTCATGATGCCAAGAATGATGTGATAAATGTTGACAAACTTGAAGATACAAATAATGACAATATGAATGAAAATGAGGTAGACATAAGACGTGTGGTTAGCTTCATTAATGTTTAGCCTCGTAAGGGCCAAACAAAAATTCCCATTGAAGTTTATTTCTCACAAAATGACATAATTAGACGTGCACCTAATGGTCCTCTTTACATAGCTAGAAGAATCAATGACAAGCCTACTAATGGGATATTAATTGATCTCATGTGTGTAGAGAATGTGATCACCAAGGAATTCTTGTTGTTGCATGAACTTTATCAATATTCTTATGAAAAATAAAAAACATGGATTGAAATGCATAATAGTTTTGTTTTCCCAACAATAGGTTTTGTTGACACTTAGAAATATCCTGAATGATATCACACACTCAAATCTGATGTACTAACACCATTTCTCTTAGTGAGGCCTTCCTTCCTTCTTTCATGTTTTTTTAGCATGCTTTCTTCTCTTTTTGGAGAGGAGTTTTTCCCACTAGGTTTTCTCTTTTACTCCATTTTATAGAGATTTGGTTGTAATTGGGTACCTTATCTGGCCTTGTTACCCGGACCCAAGTTTACTTTCAAGCATTGTAGTTACCTTTTCTTTCTTGCAAGACCATGTAATAAGACCAGAACCAAGGCAAAAAACAAAGCCAGAAGTAGACTTCCGATCATCGACATCACCAGCCTAATCTAAGTCAGTAAAGCCAACAATGTGAGGGGATCCTGATGTGTAGTGAATGCCATAATGAGTGGTGCAAAAATGTACCTCAAAATATGTTTGGCTGCTTGCCAATGACTCTCATGTGGATCATGTGAGAATCGAGAGACAAGGCCAACCGCAAAGGAAAGATCAATACGTGAGTGTGTCATGTACAACAAACTGCCAACCAACTGTCTATATAGACTAGTATCCACAGAAGAAGTAGTACAAGTGGAAGACAAGACAACACCTGACTGAAAAGGTGTGGGGGCAGGCTTGCAATCAAGCATGCCAAAGCACTGGAGCATATTAAGAGCATACTTCTGCTGAAATAAGGAAATCCCATCTGAAGACTAAATAACCTACAGGCCCAAATAATAGTGCAAAAGTCCAAGATCTGTCATCTCAAACCGCTCCATCAAAGCTCACTAAACATCCTGAATCATGGAAGATGAGCTACCTGTAATGATAAGATCATCGACATATAGCACAAGAATCAAAAGATCACCCTCCTGACACTAAATCAAAAGATCACCCTCCTGACGCTGAATGCACACTATGTGATCAGAATGGCAATGTGTGAAGTGAGTGGAGAGCAAAAAAGAGTCCATCTTCTCATGCAAAGCCCGAGGGGCTTATTTGAGACCATACAATGAACTCCAAAGTCTACAAACCAAAGAAGTGTCCTACACTTGTAAACCCTGAGGCTGCTCCATATAGATCTCCTCATGTAGGTCCCCATGCAAGAAGCACTCTTCACATCCATCTGAAACACTGACCATCCCTGTGAAGCTGCAAGTGAAAGTACCAAGTGAATAGAATTCATCTTAGCGACAGGGGCAAAGGTCTTAGAGTAATCAATACCCTCCACCTGAGAAAAACCCTTTGCAACAAGACATGCCTTATACTTATCAATAGAACCATCTGCAGCATACTTGGTACGGTACAACCACTTCCACCGAACCAAATTTCTTCCCTTAGGAAGAGGACAAAGACCCCAAGTATGATTCTTCATCAAAGAAGAATACCCTCATCTATAGCCTTATCCCACTCAAGGTGACCTGTCACCTCTAAAAACTTTTGAGGATCATCCAAAATGGCATGACTCAAAAGACTAGAACCAGATGTCTAAGCACGAGTACTACAAGTATCTGAAGGATCACCTGCCAAAGAACTAGGTGCATCAACAGTGACACAGGCCCACCTAGGCAAGGACAGAGCAACTGGTGGTGGTGGAGATGGTGGATAATCATCTACATCATCCTCAAGAGATAAGTAATCCTCAAGTGATGAAGAGGGAGGAGTAGGCAATGAGGGAGAAGTTGGTGATGGAGAATCCATTTGAGGATAGCGCTCATCAAACTGGACATCTCGGTGAAACAAGACCTCTCTGGAATTAGGATCAAACAACCTGTACGCCTTAACATCCTCACAGTAGCTAACAAATATGAGTGGTCAGATCTTCCTCTCCATGGCTTTCTGCTGAGCATTAGGAATAAATGCCCAAGCCTCACTACCCAAAACTCAGAATGTAGAAACATTAGGCTTGACATGGGTCCAAGCCTCCTCAGGAGTCATATGTCGCAATGCCTTATGAGGTATCTGATTCTGAATATAATTGGCACAATTGACTGCCTCAGCCCAAAATGAAGAACTCATAGCTCGAGATTGTATCATACAATTTGCCATCTCCCATAAGGTTCTGTTCTTTCTCTCAGTGACACCATTCTGCTGAGGGGTGTAAGGGACTGTAAACTGATGCTATAAACCATGCTCAATGCAAAAATCTATAAAATCCTGATTAACATATTCCCCCCATTATCTGTGCATATCCTCCTGATAGAAAAGTCCATTGCTTCCACAAATGTCTTTAAAATCCCGAAAGGAGTTCGTGAGACATCGTGACTTGTACTTTCTAAGAGTACACCCATGTACGCCCTCGAGAAGTCATCAATAAAAGTGAGCACATAGCGGGCCCCTGAAAAAGGAGTCGAAAAGGACATAAGATCACTGTGTACCAACTCTAGAGGTGCCCTAGCACGAGTGGCTCACCCTTAGGAAAAGGATCTCGATGGTGTTTGCCAAGAACACAACCTCAACATACACCATCAGTACAAGAAATCTGTGGGAGCCTAATCACAAGTGCCTGAGTACTCATCTACTGTAAATATCTGTAATTGACATGGCCAAAATGCTCATGCCAAAGCCTACTCATTGAATCTACATGAGCTATAAGAGAGGAACCAAGAGTGTCTAAACTCTCAAAGCCATCAAATCTATATAAGCGTGATGTTGAATCCACACTCCCAGTAGCCACAACCAAATCTGGATCATGAAGGTCTCAAATAACCACATCATGTGGTGAGAACTCAACTGTCTTACTAGAGCCAGAGTGGCAAATTTGATAAACAAATAGAAGGTTTGACGAAATGTCAGGAACTAGAAGCACATCCTATAGACAACCACCATCCAATGAAATAGTACCTGAACCCAGAACTGGGAGTTGTTCTGAGTCACCAACTGCAATCTGTGAAGTAGCACTATGAGCAAGTGCAGTGACTAAATCCTGTGAGTGTGAGATATGGTGCAAAGCACCAAAGTCAATAATCCATGTGGATCTTGAAGACGAGGCTCATGCAGAAAGAGCATGACCTTTCCCCGTGGATGGAGAAGGAGGTTGAGGTGAGGAAATATGATGCTGCTGCATGGCTTCCTCTAAAGCCTCTAATAATTTCTAACACCTGGAAACTGGATGTCCTTCCTTGCCACAGAAACTACAAGGATCACCTAGATTCTTCTTAGTCTTGGAGGAAGACTCACCAGACTTAGAAGATTTACCCTGTTTAGGATTGGATTGTGGTTTTGAATTTGTTTTAGGTGGTGGCTTGGAGGAACTCTCACTTTGTAGCTAAATTTGTATCTTACCTCCTGTTAGATCCATTGACACAACTAAGCCCTTACCTCCAAATTTTAACTCAAATTCCTATTGCCATTATCAACGACAAAATGGACACAATACAAAACAATGTAAGTGTCCTAAGCATATTTTCCAAGACCTCATTTATTCTAATCACATACAAATTGTTGGTGATAATGATCAAGGAAATAAGTTTGTTGCCCCACCCAACCAAAATTTGCAAATATTTACCAACCCCATACTAAATCATAATATCTCTTTTGTGAAAGCTCATGATGCCAAGAATGATGTGATAAATGTTGACAAACTTGAAGATACAAATAATGACAATATGAATGAAAATGAGGTAGACATAAGACGTGTGGTTAGCTTCATTAATGTTTAGCCTCGTAAGGGCCAAACAAAAATTCCCATTGAAGTTTATTTCTCACAAAATGACATAATTAGACGTGCACCTAATGGTCCTCTTTACATAGCTAGAAGAATCAATGACAAGCCTACTAATGGGATATTAATTGATCTCATGTGTGTAGAGAATGTGATCACCAAGGAATTCTTGTTGTTGCATGAACTTTATCAATATTCTTATGAAAAATAAAAAACATGGATTGAAATGCATAATAGTTTTGTTTTCCCAACAATAGGTTTTGTTGACACTTAGAAATATCCTGAATGATATCACACACTCAAATCTGATGTACTAACACCATTTCTCTTAGTGAGGCCTTCCTTCCTTCTTTCATGTTTTTTTAGCATGCTTTCTTCTCTTTTTGGAGAGGAGTTTTTCCCACTAGGTTTTCTCTTTTACTCCATTTTATAGAGATTTGGTTGTAATTGGGTACCTTATCTGGCCTTGTTACCCGGACCCAAGTTTACTTTCAAGCATTGTAGTTACCTTTTCTTTCTTGCAAGACCATGTAATAAGACCAGAACCAAGGCAAAAAACAAAGCCAGAAGTAGACTTCCGATCATCGACATCACCAGCCTAATCTAAGTCAGTAAAGCCAACAATGTGAGGGGATCCTGATGTGTAGTGAATGCCATAATGAGTGGTGCAAAAATGTACCTCAAAATATGTTTGGCTGCTTGCCAATGACTCTCATGTGGATCATGTGAGAATCGAGAGACAAGGCCAACCGCAAAGGAAAGATCAATACGTGAGTGTGTCATGTACAACAAACTGCCAACCAACTGTCTATATAGACTAGTATCCACAGAAGAAGTAGTACAAGTGGAAGACAAGACAACACCTGACTGAAAAGGTGTGGGGGCAGGCTTGCAATCAAGCATGCCAAAGCACTGGAGCATATTAAGAGCATACTTCTGCTGAAATAAGGAAATCCCATCTGAAGACTGAATAACCTGCAAGCCCAAATAATAGTGCAAAAGTCCAAGATCTATCATCTCAAACCACTCCATCAAAGCTCACTGAACATCCTGAATCATGGAAGATGAGCTACCTGTAATGATGAGATCATCGACATATAGCACAAGAATCAAAAGATCACCCTCTAATGCCAAATGTGTATCTTGTGTGATCAAAATAGCAGCGTGTGAGTAGTGGAAAGAAAAAGGAGTCCATCTTGTCATACGAAGCCCAAGGGGCTTGTTTGAGATCTCTCATACAATGGGCAGCTGAAGTCTAAAAACCAAAGAAGTGTCTACAAAACCTAAAGAAATTTCAGTCCATATAGATCTCCTCATGTAGGTCCCCATGCAAGAAGGCACTCTTCACATCCATCTGAAACACTGACCATCCCTATGAAGCTGCAAGTGAAAGTACAAAGCGAATAGAATTCATCTTAGCGACAGAGGCAAAGGTCTTAGAGTAATCAATACCCTCCACCTGAGAAAAACCCTTCGCAACAAGACGTGCCTTATACTTATCAATAGAACCATCTGCAGCATACTTGGTATGGTACAACCACTTGCACCGAACCAACTTTCTTCCCTTAGGAAGAGGACAAAGATCCCAAGTATGATTCTTCATCAAAGAAGAATACTCCTCATCCATAGCCTTATCCCACTCAAGGTGACCTGTCGCCTCTGAAAACTTTTGAGGATCATCCAAAATGGCATGACTCAAAAGACTAGAACTAGATGTTTGAGCACGAGTACGATGAGTATCTAAAGGATCGCCTGCCAAAGAACCAGCTGCATCAACAGTGACACAGGCCCACCTAGGCAAAGACAGAGCAACTGGTGGTGGTGGAGATGGTGGATCATCATCTACATCATCCCCAAGAGATAAGTAATCCTCAAGAGATGAAGAGGGATGAGTAGGCAATGAGGGAGAAGCTAGTGATGGAGAATCCATTTGAGGATAGCACTCATCAAACTGGACATCCTGCCGAAACAAGACCTCTCTAGAATCAGGATCAAACAACTGTATGCCTTAACATCCTCATGGTAGCCAACAAATATGAGTGAGTGGCTCTTCCCTCTCCATGGCTTTCCATTGAGCATCGGGAATAAATGCCCAAGCCTCACTACCAGAAACTCAGAATGTAGAAACATCGGGCTTGACATGGGTCCAAGCCTCCTCAAGAGTCATATGTCACAATGCCTTATGAGGCATCCGATTCTGAATATAATTGGCACAATTGACTGCCTCAGCCCAGAATGAAGAACTCATAGCTCGAGACTGTATCATACAATTTGCCATCTCCTGTAAGGTTCTGTTCTTTCTCTCAACGACACCATTCTGCTGAGGGGTGTAAGGGACTGTAAACTGATGCTATAAACCATGCTTAGTGCAAAAATTTGTAAAATCCTGATTAACATATTCCCCCCATTATCTGTGCATATCATCCTGATAGAAAGTCCAGATTGCTTCTCCACAAATGTCTTAAAAATCCTGAATGAGTCAAAGACATCAGACTTGTACTTAAGAAAGTACACCCATGTACGTCTAGAGAAGTCATCAATAAAGGTGAGCACATAGCGGGCCCCTGAAAAAGAAGGAGTCGGAAAGGACATAAGATCACTGTGTACCAACTCTAGGGGTGCCCTAGCACGAGTGGCTCGACCCTTCGGAAAAGGATCTCGATGATGTTTGCCAAGAACACAACCTCGACATACACCATCAGTACAAGAAATCTGTGGGAGCCCAATCACAAGTGCCTGAGTACTCATCTGCTGTAAATATCTGTAATTGACATGGCCAAAACGCTCATGCCAAAGCCTGCTCACTGAATCTGCATGTGCTATAAGAGAGGAACCAACAGTGTCTGAACTCTCAAGGCCATCAAATCTGTATAAGTATCTTACTGAGAGCTAGAGTGGGAAAATGCTCATGCCAAAGCCTGCTCACTAAATGCAGCCTTGAGCAAGTGCAGTGACTAAATCCTGTGAGTGTGAGATATGGTGCGAAGCACTAGAGTCAATAATCCATGTGGATCCTGAAGATGAGGCTCGTGCAGAAAGAGCATGACCTTTCCCCATGGATGGAGAAGGAGGCTGAGGTGAGGAAATATGATGCTGCTGCATGGCTTCCTCCAAAGCCTCTAATCATTTCCAACACCTGGAAACTGGATGTCCTTCCTTGCCACAAAAACTACAAGGATCACCTAGATTCTTCTTAGTCTTGGAGGAAGACTCACCAGACTTAGAAGATTTACCCTGTTTAGGATTGGATTGTGGTTTTGAATTTGTTTTAGGTGGTGGCTTGGAGGAACTCTCACTGCCAACTGAATCTATCTTCGACTTCTGTTTCTGCTTTTGTTTCCCTTGGGATGGCTAAGCAACCAATGCTTTATTCTTTGATCTAGGAAGAGTATCCAACTGTGTGAGCTTGGCCTGCTCTCGTGTCAATCGATCACAAAATACCTCAAGAGAAGGCATGGTAAAATGAAGACCCAAAGCATCCATGGTGGAATAGAAGGTAGAAGAGAAAATCTGGAAGGATCCTCGAAGCTTAGATAGAATCAGTTAAATGCACTCTGTATCTGTTTTGTTTTTACCACAACCCTGTAACAAAGATCTGAGAGATTTGAATTTCATCAGGAAATCCTCAATAGAAGGAAAGGAATCAAGTACCAAAGTGGTCAATTATGCCTCAATCTGAAGTGCTCGGAACTGATTAATGGTGCCAAAAAGTGTTTCAAACTTCAACCACATAGCTCGAGGAGTTGCACAACCCTCGAGATGAAAGAGAAGACTGTCTGAAACATGCAAGGATAACAACCCCATGGCCTCATCCATTCTGTTCCTGTGCTGAAAGATCTCAAATTGACGTTGCAACTGAGGTTGAACATCATCCAAACATGACCATAAACCTTTGGACATGAGAAGTCTTGTCATCTGTGCCTTCCAGGTATGATAATTGTGTGGGGAAAGACACTCAACTGAAGAAGAGTCTGCCATTAAACCCTGCACCTGTGACTGCTTGTTTATTTTTATTATTATGTGATCTTTCAGAATAGACAGAAGATGCAGAAGGGTTTGATTGTTTTGAGAGTTTTGGTGTTCTAGTTTTCTGATGGAAAATACAGAAAGCAAGAAAAAACACCCCCCCACAATACGAGAACCCAAACCCCAGTACAATTTTTAAAGCTGAAAAGCTTGAGAAAGCAAAAAATGCTTCAGACAAAATTCTATGTACTTGGTAAATTTTTGATGAAAAAAAGTTACTATTCTAGAAAGAGCATG
>VDFB02291887.1:0-22217 GCA_007258455.2 Sequoia sempervirens
AATACATACATGCATGTATACATACATACATACATGACACACCAAGATACATATACATACAAACATATGAACAAACATTCAAAAAAGTGGCATTTAACTAAAGGAAGAAATAACGCGCATGCGTTATGTGTTGCTAGATATGTTCCATAGAAGAAAAAAGTGAAAACTAATAAATAATGTGCACGCATTATAACGCACTCGCGTTATAGTTTGCTTTGGGAATCTCCGACCCTTAGCTTTGGTATTTTCCTTGGAATACCAACCCAAAGGCTTGGAAGGCATTCCCAACAACCAAAGATGTGTTTTTTGCAAATTCTACAATTTTTCACATAATCAGGTTCATGCTCACTATCGGTATTGCATTTGGTTCAATATCAACAAAATCGAACACATGGGTAATGTTAATTTCTCTCTTAGCTTTCCAACAATATAATTTTTTTCACTTTCTGAACAATGTTAGGCCTTTCATCCATAATTTCTTTTGTTTGTATGTCTGCTTTTTTGTCAAAAAAGAAATGTTTAGTTTTTTTCATTATAAATTAACTTATAAATTAACCATTCATCGAAATTTCAAATAAATTACATTTTTAGAAACTAGACTCCATTCTACAAATTTTAAAAAATCTATTACTTTCCAAAATTTGTAGGGGGAGCACGGCCAAAATTTTGCTTTTTAGGAAATGCCCACTTAGAAAATTAGTAAAAAAACAAATATTCATTAAAAAATTATTAGAAAAATTGTGCATCAACTAGATGCTGTTAGCTAACTTCTGACCATAGTGATTTTAAAAATACTAAAAAAAAGTTCATCATGCTCAGGTTGTACAACCATTTTCAAAATAAATTAGTAGTTTAGAAAGTAGACTCGGAGCACTTCGATCCTTGTTTTTGTTCCATCTCAAAATTTTGAGTGTAACTATCCTCAATTTCACATCCAAGGTCAGCATTTCCTAATTTCAGAAAAAAAGTGGCCACTTAAGCCCCCTTTTTGGGAACCATCTTAGTGCACTTACCCTATTTTTTTTTTTTGTAAAACGAATTGCTAGAAAATGTACTCCAGAAAATTATTTTCAATTAAAAAAAATAAAAAATGATAAGTTTAGATCATCTTATGTGTGATATACATGACGATTTTTCAAAATGACAAATATGGCTAGTAAAAAATTAACAAAAAAAGTATTTAATAAAAAATTACAAAATATATCAAAAATGTGCTTCAATGAGTTACAAATCTTTTCCAAAAATGATTTAGAAAAATACGATAATTTATGTCAAAATATGGATGACGTACACGTGCATGGTATGGTAAAAAAATTGACTTTTAAACAGTGGTTTTTAGAAATGCCTATTGAAACTCAATTTGTATCATTTGGGTATTGAAATAAATTACATATTTGGAAAGTAGCTCTGAGTACTACATTTTATGATTAGTGACTATTTTGAAGATTCCATCTCTAAGTGCTTCAAATTTTAAGGTCAAATGTTTCAAATTCAAAAAATTACGGAAAACAGTTCCACTTTTTGGCCAAAAAGTGGACTCAACTTCTTGCCAACACCTAGGACTTTGTTTACAAAACCAAGACATTGAAGAATATGCTTTACCCTATGAGTAACTCAAACCCAAAAGACCAATGTTTTTAATGGTAGATCATAAGACAAAGGATAACAAGCACATGTGTGGGGTTCAATTTGATTTAATATTTGACTAATGACTCAAGTGCTTTTACCACATCCACTTGTCTTGCTTAAGTTTCAAACTAAATGTTTATGTCTAAGCATCCTTCATTCAAGAAGGTCCATTATGTGAAAGTCAAGAAGCTAAGGCCATAGTTTCCTTATGTTGACTTTGGAATGGTGTGAACTTAGGTATAAGTCAAAAAATTTAGAAGCCTCTAAAGATAGAATCTTTAGGGACAAGCAACAATATTCGACCTTTCAAAAGTATTCACATCAAAACCCAAAGGGTTTGTGAAATTTTGATGATTTGTTTAATGTTTGTCTTCTTGTTTTGGAACCAAGCAATGTGTTAAAATTGAATCACAAGTAACATTTAATCCTAGCTCAATGGTATGTTCTTCTTAGTGGGCTTGTCTCATGGCCTTCGCAGTAGAAGAGATGATTTTACATGCAATTAAGGGAAGAGTGTAGAGGTATGTTAAGAATGAAACTCTTAACCTATACACTTTAACCAAAATCAAACATGGAAAGTAGCTTCTTGGAAGTAAGTTCAAATGCACCACCATAAAGAACTCTTTAGATGGAAAAGTTGGCCACTACAAATGAAGATTCTTAATGACAACAAACCATGAACACCAGAACCAACACTCACTCACTAGCCAATAAAGGCTCTTTAACAATTCCCATTCCACTTAAGGCCAGGGATTAGGTGCAGTTTGTTGTTGGCATGGATTGATGCTAATTTCTCATGATTTCACACCCTTTGATATAGCTCACTAGTAAATGTGTTTGCAAGAACTTGCCCAGGAATTTCCCGTTGCAGGATGTGTCTCATAGTAAGTCCTCTCTTCAAGGTGACTAAAAAGAAATAAAATACACTTTTGAGTGTTTCTCTTCACCCAAGATGCCACAAAGTGCAAGGGGAGAGGATATGCACTTAAAGTGTATGGAAACAAGATCACTCACATAAAACACTTATTCATTTTATCCTTCAAAGCAAAATGAGTTCATTTTGAGCACCAAATCTGAGTGTGAGTTTGTTTTGTTCAATTTTAGCCCAACATAGAAATGACTATTGAGTTTGTAAGTTCAATTTTAACCAACTTATAAAATATCAAAGCAATGGTTAGTTTTAAACCAAAAATGAACTAGTTGGTCCTAAAACAGAAAATGAAAAACAAATTTTTTTATTAAGCTATTACAATGAGCATCAAAATGCTTTTCAAATTTCAAGTCAATGCTTCACTCTTCAAATTTCTAAAGGCAGCTTTGGACCAACAAAGGCATCGCTGTATTAGCAAAGGTGGCCCTGAGCTATAAAGGTGATGCTCTAGTGAACAACAAAGGTGACACTCTATTGTAAATAGTGAGCGCAAAGATGACGCTGAATTGACGAATGTGACATTGAAACAAAAGTGATGCTCTGGTGAAAACTTTCAAAATCATAAAAGATAGAGAGGTCAAAAGTGATGCTTTAGCAAAGGCGATGTAGTAAAGAATTGAAAAAAGTAGTTTAATTCATCAAAAGTGACTCCCTGTCACAATAGCGATACTATTTATCAAAAGTGTCACTATCTTCTATGACAATAGTGCCACAATATGCAAAGGCGGTGCTTTGGTTGCAAAAACATCATTTTTTTGGAACCTGCAAGAAATGTGAATTCTATACCAAAAATATCAAATTTTTTGATGGTTATCCCCCCTTCTAGCAACAAAATGTGAATGATAATCTGTACCTAGCTAATTATAGATTAAACAAATAAGGTTAGTTATATTAGCAAGCATAAACTATCATTCCCTGTGAGATTCTTGAACATGTAAAAAAATGAAAACATGAAACAAAGCATGAAACACAAGCAAATGAAAGCATGCAATCCTATTCTAACACCTCAAACCTCATCCCATAGGGGAATTGGTGTCACTTTGAAGTGGAAAGTGGCCCTTTCCCAATCGAAAGTTGATAAGCTTCAAGATTTTTTATGAACAATGATGATTTTGATGCAAAATGATTGTAGATTCAAGCTAAAATGATATGAAAAGCATGTACAGTTGATGGATGAAAATAAGTAGAATAACAATGCCTAAGATGATGGATCCATATTCAATAGAGGAAGCCTCTATTTATAGGAAAGAAGGGTTGAATAATGGGAAAATTTGGGCAATGTGGGATTGAGATGAGAATCAATAGCCAAGTGACAAGTGTCACAAGGCTAATGAAATCCATGGGGATATGTGCTCACACATGTCTGAGCACATTAAATGGGAGAAGGGATGAGTTAAGGCATGTAGGTGAGAATGTAAGGGGATGTAAGAGAATTTAAGGGATATGGTTGATAATGTAATGGAATGTTGGTGAGGATGTAAGAGAGATTTAAATTCCCTTGTAAGAGATAAGATGGCATGTAAGAGGAAATGAATACCTTTTAAAGCCTTTAGAGGGAAAGTTAATAAATGGGTACTTGAGAGAATATTCTCAAAGAATATGCCTTTGTGAGAGTAAATAGTCTAATTAGTAATTAAAAGAAATGAATTTCATGTGCAACTTGGTCAATAAACCAGTGGTTTATTTGACCAAGGTGAAGTTAAAAGCTGGAGAAATGGATAATGAAGATTAGGAGGTAGCTTAAGGTTAATTCAAAATTAATTAACTTAGGTGGGTTAGGGGATTTATGACATTTGTTTAAATAATTATATTTATTTAATAAAATGAGAGGACATGGGGGTTTTAATTAAATAGTTTGATTTATTTAATTAAGTGGAATGAACATTAGTAAGAAGAGGATGAATTAATCTGATAAAGATAATTATTTGATTAATAGTAAAAATTGATGAATTGGGGGGGGGGAACGACGACCTACTCCTTTATATAGCTTCCTCCCTTGCCCCTATATCTATAGGCCAACAACCCTCAGATAGTGAGAGGGGCCCTATCTCTACATGGTATCTCCCTATGGGGGGGACCCCTATCCCTATACATAGGCGCCCACCCAAATCTCTATAGATGGGTTGGGGTATACATCCATATCGGGGGGGTAGCTGAGCTATATCTAGTTGACATTCGAGAGTCAAGCGACTATATGGACATGACTCCTCATCCCCATACCATGGTAATTGAGTCTAAAACTATTCTAGTAATTTGGGGTGACATTAGGTCACTCTAATTTTCTCCACCCCCATACATACTAGCCTTCATCTCGCTCAATTCCATACGTAGATCCTCCACAAAATTGATTTAGGAAGAAATGAAGTTAGTATTTAGATTTAGATGTGTAATACCAATCAGGTCTATTTAAGTTTCTACACCAATACCAACAAACTCACCAAGTGTTGACATTAATGATAACCAATGGAAATAACAACCACAACCTATTGCTTACTCATCCAACTAGTTGCACCACCAAATATTTAAAGTAAAATATAAGAAATGGTGGATTATCTTCTATCAACATCACCTGCTCAATATGAATCTAGATAACCATGAATATCAAGGGAAATCTTGTCTTTAGTCAAATTACTATGATAACACAAGGAATACTCTAAGGTACCATGCAAATATCTGAAGACTCTTTTAACTACATCTCAATGAACTCTACCAAGATTAGACATATATTTGGAAAGAACTCCCACTACTTGGGAAATGTCTGGTCTAGTACAAACCATAGCATACATCAATCTTTGAACTAAACTTTGGTAAGGCACTCTGCTCATGGCTTCCATCTTTTATGGGGATGCTAGACAATCTAAAATAGATAACTTTGTTCTAACTAAAAAGGAACACACAATGGTCTACAATCCTGTATGTCAAACCTCTATAAAATTTAATTGACATACTTACTTTGGCCAAGCCATAGCTTTCTATTCACTCTCTCTCTCTTCTAATTTATGTCCCAAGAATGTGTTTAGCTACAAGTTGAGATTTTAGTTTAGAAATCATACCTTTCCCTTTACTCTTAAATAACATATCATCAACATATAATGCAATAAACAGGAAACAATCACCATTAGTTGTATAATAAACATAATGATCTGATTTAGAACACTCAAATCCCAAACTCAACACATATGTACATCAAATTTTTGGTACCACATCCTAGGACTCTGTTTTAGGCCACAAAAATATTTCTTCACTTTGCATACCAATTTACTTTACCTCTCACCCCATAGTGCTCTGGTTATGTCATATAAATATCCTCCTCCAAGTCACCTTGAAGGAAAGTAGTTTTTACATCCATTTTCTCAACCTCTAAATCATAAACAACAACTATTGAAAGAAAAAACCTAATGGATGTGATTTTTGCAATAGGAGAAAATATCTCACCATAATCAACAACCTCAACTTGAGAGGAACCTTTTGCAACCAAAATTTCTTTGTAATTATCAATACCTCCATTTGAACCAATATTTTTATTGAATACCCATTTGCAACAAACATGTTTTCTTCCTTCAAGCAATGGTACAAAATCCCATGCATCATTCTTTTTCAAAGTTTTCATTTCTTCATCCATAGTAATCTTTCAGGATTCTGCACCATTCATACCTAATGCCTCTTCTACTAATCTAGGTTCATCCATGTTAGTACTCAAAGAAAAATTACATCTCCAATCATCAAGTGAAAACCCTTCAAGTGGTTGTCTATGCCTTGTAGACCTATGAACAAGCTAATTTGTAGGTTCTTCCTCCTCTTTTGAAGATTTAGAGATAGATGAGATCTCTTCAACTTCTTGTCTATCCATCGGCCTTGATTCAACTTTTTCAGGTGTAGAAGGAAATTGAATCACATTTTCCTATTTACTTTGTTTTGGCTACAATGTAATAGAAGAAGGCTTAGTTTCTCTAAAAATAACACTTCTACTGTATATTACCTTTTATGCAATAAGATCCCAAAGCTTGTATCCTTTCACACCAAAACTATATCTGATGAAGATACAGTTCATAGCCTTGTTCTCTAACTTTGTTCACTTCTCCTTTGGCACATGTGCATATGCCTCACAACCAAAAAAAAAAAAGATGTCTTAATGAAGGCTTGTGAACTAGCCGTGCCTTTATAGGCATCTTATCAAAAAGAGCTGATGTGGGAGACTTGTTAATCAGGTAATAAGTAGTGGAAACAAATTGAACCCAACATTTTTTTTCTAGACCAATACAACTCAACATACTCCTAGCCTTCTCCATCAGTGTCCTATTCATTCTTTCTTTAAATCCATTCTACTGTGTAGAGTTTTCTTTTTCTATGAATACAATAATCTTTACAAAATCTATCAAAATCATTAGAGAAAAAATCACCACCATTATCGAGTAAAACTAAACATGGTTTTTTTTTTTCCATAAATGCAATTCTCATAGAAATCAAATTCAAGGTTACAATCACACAACCCTTGAACAAGGTTTTTATTTTTCAAGGTCCTTAAACCCTTTTCTCCAATGTGGCCAAGTCTTTGGTGCCATAACATAGTTTTCTCTATAGGGGTATGTGCAAGATCATGATGGGCCAAAAAGTGGCAATATGATGGGTATGTGGCTGATGACTTTTTTTACCCAAAATTGATGAAACTAAAAGGTTTTTAAAGGAGATTCTCAGCTTTCCACCAATATAAATTATGCTTTACTTTGAATTTAATAAGTAATTATTATTCATTTTCTATTTGAATTATGACTAAAGTCTTGATTGATAGGCTAATAGAAAAACATCTATAGCTTTCAAACGGTATCACATTTTTTGAATCCAAAACATGCGTAACATTCTATGCTTTGAATACTATAGGATTAAAAGAAGAAAAATTGAATTTCATAATTTTTGACCAAATTAAGGTGGTCGACATACAAGTTTTTATATTTTTATTTGTTGTAATAAAAAATTCATATTAATTATTTACTTGGAAAAAAATTACAAAAAAATATGCATCACATTAGGACATGAGTCCTCTACTTATATCTATAAAAATATTATCATTTTATTGTGGTTAGGGTGGTCAAAAACACCTATTTCTTTATTTTTCCCTAAAATTTAAGTACTACTACATTGAAATTTTAAATTTTCACCAAATAGATTTTTTTTTCAACAAACCTAGTAGTTTAGAAACTACATTCAATTTGCTACATATTCTATTTTTACATATTTTTGAAATAATATAAATAACTTATTCAAATTTTTATGTCAAGTTGCCTAACTCTATTTTTTTTGAATTTTTTGCCACTTAGGGGCCTGGTTTTTCCATGATGATCCTACACATACCCATAGATAACTTTGATTTAGAAGAAAGATCACCCTTGGGTACCTAAAATCCATGACCATCTATTGAAGATAAAACCCCCACCTCTTCCATAGACTTTGTTTTCACAAAAGTACTATTGCACTCAACAATGTATGCATCAAGCTTATACAATGTGTCATATCTGACACCTCTAGCAATCACCATAACATCTCTAACCATCTTGCATCCTGCATCAAAAAATACTACCTACTCACCTACATCTATTACTTTACTCATAGATAAAAAAAATTCATGCTAATCTAAGGATATGCAACACACCATTTTAATCCTTTTTATACTACCATCAAGAAACCTGATTCTAACTTTACCATGACCAACAATATTTAAACAAGAATCATCAACCAAGTACACCTTACCTCCATGAAATTTTTCATATTTAGAAAACCAATCTCTATTAAAGGTCATATCGAAAGATGCACCTGAGTCAATTAACCATGCATCACTACCTACACGAGTTGCCAAAGCTACAATGAAAAAATCACCATCTCCCTTCTTGAACTCAGAATCAAAATTACATCTCACCTTTTTATTCTTATTTTCTTCTTTGCAATCCTTACAAATATATCTAGGTTTATTGCAGTTCCAACAAATAACTTTGGAATTTTTAGGAGATTTGGATCTTTCCTTGGACTTGGATTTATCAAGATTCTCATTCTTCTTTCCTTTTTCCTTAGGTCTTCCACAAACATTTATGGCCTCCTTGGCACTGATGGATACCTTCCTCATCTTTTTAGAAAAAAAGCAACCACATCTTTAGTATTCAATATAAAAAATTACTCCCAATAGCTATAACAAGAGAGTCCCATGAATCAAGCAAAGAAAAAAGCAAGATCTGACATTTCTCCTCTTGATCCATTTTGACACCAATTGATGCCAATTGAGCCACCAACTAATTGAATGCTTCCAAGTGGTCTATAATTCATCCACACTCTTCCATTCTCAAAGAATACAATTTCTTCCTCAAGAAAATATTGTTCACTAAAGAATTGGCTTGATACATCTCACCAAGCTTCTTCTATAGTTTCTATGTAGAGGCCTCTTCATAGAAATTGATTAAACCATAGTCTGCCAAGCACAATTTGATTAGACCCTTGGCTTTACGGTCCATAACATCATATTGAATATAAAAAGTAGGATCTGTAGGCCTTGAAATGTTCTCATCAACAACATCCCATAGATCTCAATCTATCAATAGATCCATCGTCTTCAACTTCCATATTTCAAAATTATTTCCAAAAAAATTATCCACCTCTATTCTCCTTGATGAACTTGTCATCCAAAAATTCTTGCAAAAAGATCGCAAAGTATCTTTTGCATGAGCTCCCACTCAAATATGGATTAGTTCAAAAAACCCAACAAACCACAACTAAAACCAAAGGTGATCAGACTTTTATACCATTTGTAAGGAAGGTAAGGTAGTGAAATAACTTCCTACATTAATCTTGAGATGAGTCTAATGCAAAACTTCATAGATCTTTACAATGGTTACAAAAACATAAATAACAATAAACATAAATATCATGCATACTACAAAACAATGATTTGCGTGGAGAGAACCTTTTGAGAGAAAAACCCCACACTCTATAAGTTGCCCAATATATTATTTAGAAATCACAAAGATTACAATATACTTGCAGAGAAATATTCTCATAGGAGTATCACCAACCAAAGATCCAAAGGCAACATAACCACTATTAGACTCTCATAATACATCAGAATAAACAGTCATGATACAACACCCTCATAAAATAGGTTTTCCTTCTAGGGAAAGTCAAGCCAACAAAATATTGACCATCATATTTGAGACCTAATGAATATGAACAGTCTAGATTTACAATAATAAAATATACATAAAATTTGGCTTTTAGAGGTGGCACCCTGAACCCCTTTCAGGGCACACAACCCCCAGACGCACCATAGGGAAAATGATCCCCCTATCTACCCCTCTTAAGGGGGTAACCCCCTGCCCTCCCCTATGCTTACCTATCAATAATACACCTTATATAATTGCAAGGTTGAGACACATTTTCCCAACAATAAATTTTATGGTTGAGATTTAAAATAGTGACTTTTGTTAGACATAGACTCACCACCATACCTACATGAAATTGTTATTGCATGACACACTCACATCTTACAAAAACCTATTGCTACATCACATGGAGACTTATTATTGCATTTTGTAGGGCCTTTATTGGATGAATTGCTCCTATCACAATGGCTTGTGATTACATCACACAACCTTTATTACATAAAACTCCCACCTGCATGAAGATTTATTAGCACATTTCAAGAAGAATTATCACTACACCATACAAAATAAGACTACCAAATTATGTGAAGATCCATTATAGTCATATTGCATGTGCCATGTCACATTGCAACATCACATGGAGTATTATCATATTACTTTTTGCACATTTAGAATTTTCTAAACCTTCTCTTTTCCAATCCTTTTCATTTTCACAAGTAGTTGAAATAATTGCATTATGTGCTCAGTTCATTAATGATGTAGAAGCCATTCATTCTATATCATTTTTCTATTTTTCAAGTTTGATGAGGAGCTTATACAAAATGTATACAAGAATGATGTATTACATTATATGGACTATATATCCCTTTTATATTTCTAAATATTTAATTTTATATTGAATAATAATGTCCATAAACTTGTAAATGAATGCTTGTGATAAATTTGTACACACATCAAAATCAGGAGAAATTTTAATGGAAAATTTTGCATAGCCATGTCATTTTCCATTTAGTTTTGTGCCCACTTCATGAGATTTCCTCGATATAATAACATATTGAAAAGTGAGACCCTTGTTCTAGTTTTTTTGCATGCCCTATTCACTATCCATCTTAGGTTATTCCCATTTAAAATAATTTGATATATTTACCAAATTACACCTCATTTATTATATTCTATTCATACTCATCTTCAATACATTTGCTCACCATCTCAGAATTATTATTTCATTATGTAGGTTCATTTTGACACCACTCTAGATTACTCTTGTGGCATGTACAAGGGAACCTCAAATTTAAAATAAATTCCAAGATTATTTCTCTTTCTTATTAGTCAATATGAGTTGAATTGTAAAATATTTGTATGAAAAGTTGCTACGTTTTCATATATAAAGACATTCAATGTGCAATTAATTCAACTAAATTAACAATGAGAAGTTATTTGAGCACACCTTGATTTCTAAACAAATAAAGAATGAAAACCACATCATTTACATATACATCATTTACATGCTTATGTACATGTTTTCTTCAATATTCCTCATTACTATTAATTTGGGTCAACAAGATAGTTGCTCTAAAAGAAACATGTTCCCAATCAATTTGTCAATTTCCTAAAGATATTTATAAACATTACCTTGAACACATAGAATATGCAAAGAATAAAGATGAATAACATAATAAAGAAACATCCGCTAGATCACATATCACCCATTATCCACCTTACTTGGATTGAGCTTGAGAGATGTAAGATTGAATTGTACATATTTTGAGACTTCACAAGTTTAACACATTCATGTCAAACAATCAATTGCTATATTCATTATTTTGCATGATAACAATAATCTTATTTATCATTAATTCTAGAGCTAAATACCCTGTCTTTTGATTTAATTATAACATTTATTATGAACCAACTAAATGAAATTATTACATTTACTTAATTAAACTATATAATTTAAGAAAATTATTATATTTTCTTTAAATTTTTATATATTCAAAGATCGATGCAGGTCACCGCACAGAATTTATAAATTTGCTTCTTACGAATAAGCCCACGCTATTCTTTACAGGACTTTCAAAGATCATATAAATACTGTGATTCTTTACATGCACAGAAATATCATAACAGTCAAAAGAAAATAAGGCACAGCGTTAGTTAGATAGGCATCTGTTGGCAATTTGTAGGAGTATGTGAGCAAGTTGATCAGGCTTGCAGAAGAATGGAGAGTGATCGGATCCTTCTATCTCGTATACGATTTGTGGGGGATTGTCTGCAATCATTTTTCTCTGGAATTCCTCAGAAAACAATTTATCTTGTTTGGCTACAACGTAAGCTCGGGGAACTCGTCCATAGTTTTCGGTCGAGTAGGAAACAACTCCCTCCCAGAAAGGATATCTTTTGAGCAGAGAATCAGTCAAACAAACATCCTGCATGGATTCCATGATACCAACCAGTCAATCAAGCAATTAAGTCTGTTATACAGTTAAGTCCAGACGTTGATTTCAATAGTTTACCGAAGAGGGTGTGTTTTGTAAAAATTCTTGTGAAAACTGTTTGCCAAACTTTACGGATGTGGGTTTATTTTCTTCTCCATTCGCAAAGGAATATGTGGAGTCTCCCAACTTTCCAAGTCCAGACGAAATCTATAGATGCACAAATATAGTTAGAAATATAAAAAATTGAGATTGAAATTAATTTTTTTTTATGTATTGTATATGAAAATCTCTATTGTCTTAAATATAAAAAGTATAACAAGAATACAAGAACTATCTATTTAAGTGGTCAATTTTTATGAAATTATGAAATCTATTAAATGATTAGGTTTTTTTCTGTTTTGTGTGAGTGTGGATATTGATAAGGTGCTGTCAAATGTCATAAAATTGTGTTTCAAACTTGGAGTTTGAGAGAAGAGAATCAACTATGAGTCCTTCTAAATGTCTATCTTATTGCCGAGACTAGATACTTCTCCCATTCATACAAAGATATAAAGAAAAAAACACCATATTCAAATAAGTAGCATTCCATCTCCTAATCATGAGAAAGAGATTCATAATGTTGAAGGAATTTTATTAATTAAAGAGTGTTCTATTGTGAGGAATGAAAGGAATTCGATGCTACAATTGTGGGTCCTATAGGGAATGCATAGGGGTCTCCCATTAAGGAAAAGAGGAGACTAGATGTAAAGTCTGTGAATTGTCCTTTGGTTGAGCCTAGATCTTCTTTGAAAAAGGAAAGATGGTTCCCCATGTGGGTCCAACTTTGACTTCATTTTAGAGTTTTTTTTTGGAGAGGTCTATATTGAATCCTCCATGTTTGTTGTTATGGATGTCCTTTGACCAATAGTTTACTATTTGTTTCTAGGGATCTTTCTACATTTAAAACTTGTTTCTTTGTAGGTTCTTATCATACCCTTAAATAATCAATAAAAATAATCCAAATATTTTTTATAAACAAATTACTAAACATAACATACAAGACACACACTAAAGACATGCACAATATCATCTTATACACAAGCATCTTGTTGTGGTGTAATATAAGTATGTAAGTTATGCCTATACATAAGTCAAGATACTAGGTTGCCCTTATTTAGAAGACACAAATTGACCACCATAATGATAATTACTTAGCTAAAAGGACAATCTCTTTGGTCTTCTAACAAATTAGAAGTTGAGAGCATCATCTCAAAAAATGATCACAAGCTCATAAGTCAAGAGACTAGGTTGCCCTTATTTAGAAGACACAAATTGACCACCATAATGATAATTACTTCGCTAAAAGGACAATCTCCTCGGTCTTCTAACAAATTAGAAGTTGAGAGCATCATCTCAAAAAAGGATCACAAGCTAGGAATTAACAGTTAACGTCTTAGGACCATCTTAAAACATTTGAAAAGAAAATGATATTAAATTAAATGTCAATGCACAACAAATCTTGTATTAAATGAAATGGATTTTCTTACAATATTCTCAATAGTTAAATATTAGTTGATCAATTATTCACTAACATATACTACTAATATTGTTAACATTTCTAATAATAATAATAAAGATATTTATTTATCAACACCCTTTCATGACTTTATTAAATAAGCCTCAAAGTCATTAAATGACACAATTCCAAATTACTAATATTGTCATTAATATGACTACACCTCTACTATGTAGTTAAATTTATTCTTACAAGATAAAATATTTGATTATGTTGACTCTAAGATAACATTAGAAAGGTCAACTCACTCATTAATCAGTTCATAGAAATATTATTTAACTAGCACTTGCACCTAAGGGGGGTTCAAGGAAAGCGCCGATAGGATTGTAAAGGTGTGGAAGTGAAAAAATTTAACATTACATAGTCAAAGTATATTTAAATACAAATGTATATTTTATTATGTAAGTCTGGGGAGAAATACACTTAAAAACAGAGTATGAGGAAAACCTATATGACAGTCTCATGTGATAGTCAGATACAACATGGCAGTCTACAAAGGTTTTTCATGAAATTGAATCTTATGTTCAGCTAAACATTAGTGTATTTATTTATTTTGGTTTTATGGTTGCTGATATTTATTTTCTGATTTCAACAGCCATGTACATGAGTGGTGAATTTCACGTTACGATTAAAATAATAAAATCTATGTAAGCATCCAAACTCAGAGCATCCAGAGTGTGCCTCCTATTGTAATTTTAATAGTACTCAGATTAAGTGTATGATTGATCTTATTTGTAGTAAAATGTTTTGAAAGCTATGTGTTTTATATTAGAGATAGTCTGCAAACAGAATGCCCAGGTTTGAGTTTCTTTCAATTGCCTTGTTTCTTTGATTAACAATTGAACGAGTTTTATTATAAATTGTGAAGTGCCAGTATTGTATGAAGAAAACATGATATTCGAGTGGATAATCAACGCAACTTTTAGCTTTAATCATTTTAGTTTTATTTTTATTTTTTGCTTTAATGAATAATAAATTGTATGCAGTCATCTTTTGGCTAAAGATTCAGTTTTAAAGCATTCTAATTTAGTGGATTCAATACTGCGAATGATGATTTGATTTATTTGCTTTATTAGCTTGGTTTTATTCCCTTTTTACAACCTATTTGCTGTTTTTTTTAAAAAGCTCCTTTATATAGAGTTTTTATATAGCAGAATTAACATACAGTTGGATAATATTTTTTTTGAATTATTATTTTCTCACTCTACTGTTCAATTTTTCAATCTGCTGTTCAATTTTTCAATCAGCTGTGCAATTCTTCAATCTGCTGTCCAGTTCAATCTGTTGTTCAATTTCTCACTCTGCTGTTCAATTTTTCACTCTGTTCAATTTTTCAATCTAGTGTCCAATTCATAGTAAAACATATATAAAACTCTGATGCGATAAGAATCCTCAAGGAGAAAATTCATAGTTTCTACTTACATTTGTGAAATTTCTCAGTAATAAGTTAGCTAACTAAAATTTCTCTAAGCGTGCTGCTAAGAAGATGTAGTAGTTTATTTATAAAAGTCCACCCATTAATTTTGTGCAAATGGAAATCCAGATGTGTATCAAAATTTTAAATCTTAAAAAACAAGTCATGTAGGTTGTCACATAGACATAAAACTTTTAAACTGGTGGGGAAATTTTTCAGATCCTCCTACTCAATGCTACCTGAAAATGAGAAAAAAACACTTTATTCTTGCAGCTGGATTGTACCATTGGATACTATTAGTATTAACAACACTTCGGCTTGGATAAATGAAGATCCAACACTAACATAAGATTTACCTAGAATTTGAAACAGTGGACAAAACAAATTGATGAAGAATTGAGTAGATTAGTGGGTATGTAAAGAACTAATTTACTGCAATAGGTAAAATATTCAGATAAAATTTTGTGTGATAGAAAATAAGTACCAACAAACATCACATACTAATGTGCATCATTGCAAATGACGCCAGATGAAACAAATGATCCACTCAGTTTCTCAGCCCATATTGCCAAGCTAACTCTCAAATACGTAGCCTTAAAACCCTCCAATGCACTAATCATGCAAATACTTGATATTGAACAGAGAAATCCCTTGCCAAAATTAAAAGGAATTCACTCCACAATATAGCGAATCACCACAACTAGAAGACAATGTCAAACGCAAAATCTAACGCTATATTTCATTGCACTAAGCTCTGTCATTATTTTGGCCCAATATGAACATGTTTAAACTGATTTCCAAGAAAAACTTTAAAAAATCAATTTGAGGTATATTCCCTCCTGCCGAATGCAAACATGATTTGATAAAATCTAGCCATTTTCTAGTGGTCGACATCAGACAAATGCTAGGTTTCATTTATTTTAATATTTTGTGATACGTTTTAACCATAAAACTCACTGAAACCATGGCAAGTGACTTACCTCAAGATTCTGTGTAATTTGTGTCCTGCTGTTCACAATTTCGCCGAGAAAAAATGGGCAGAGTTTGCAAGAAAAAATTACGAAGCCTTACCAGAGCAATATCTACCTACAGTTGCTACTTCAATCTGTACACAGTAAACAAAAAGAAGATCTAAAAATATCTGGGTTATAGGGCACTACAAATATCTGATTGGATTTGGATATCTTCGCAGCATTTTCACCGAGAATATTAAATGCAATTTATGTTTAGACCTGACAGTTTTCCCGTGACCTGAACATGGTTTGCGGTGGGTTAAACCTGTTACCGGTGCGTGAGATAGGTTTTCCGGAAGTATGGACTGGGCAAGTCCAGAAGAACAGTTTTCCCGTGACCTGAACATGGTTTGTTACAAAATGGCAGACCACCTATATATGTTCCGCGGCCCAGAAATCTCAAAAATAAATTCCCTCCCTCCTAGCAACGCTCCCCCTCACAAAACCAAAACAAAACAAACTAAATAGGGAAACAACTAAACGATCACTATGTAGGCACTAGTGACAGTTACAAATTAAATTTCAAAAATATCTAAACAACGAGAAACAGACGAATGTTGCGAGCCAGAGCATAAAATGGATGTTCACATCAATGCCTGATATCACAACAAAGTGGTCTGGTATGATACCACTAATGCAGGGCGTAGTTGTTCCCAAGAGGACACCACATTCAGATGCAGAGTAGATTGAAATAAACTCCGCATGATCATCAGAAAGAAGAACTTAGTAAAGACTCTATGAAAGAAATCCTCTCCAGTCGCCTATTGGCCTAAGTCACGTACCTCACAGGTTCATGTCCTGACATAAGTTCCAATAGAATCACCCCAAAAGCAAAGACACCATTTTTCTGAGAAACAATCCTAGTATTAACATATTCTGGAGCCATGTATCCCTGCGTCCCTGCCATCCTCGTGGGGGCAGTTGAACTAACAGGTATCCTTGAAAAGATTGCAGAGCAGTTTCCTACCTTTTAATAAATCTGGAAAATAGGGTTGCACTATAATAATGTGCACTGTATCAAATGTCCAGTAATAACAAAGGGACATACATCGAAGCATGACAACAAGTGGCTTTGCTAAATTTGCAAAATAGGGTATCAGAGGCAGATGCGGATACGAAAAGTCCAGCCTAATCCTAGTGTGGGTTTGCTGGGCATATAGCCCGCACTCAAAATCATTACCAGAAAACCCTAATGGTTTTGTCCTGGCAATGATAGGGTTGTTTATGTGGTTGATTTGGGTAAGGGCATCCATCAAAGCATAAAGAACAAAGGGATTCTCTCAGACGGTGCTGTTGGAGCTGCCCTGGTGTGCAAAAACAATTGTGCGTGAAGGGAAGCGACGAATTACCTGTTCAACGACAGAGGTCGATGGTGCCTTCATTTGTAAACAAGTCACGACATTTATGGAAGTTGGGGGCGGTGGGCATGAATGTAGGCAGGAGCAAAGTTTTCTGACCTGCGTTGTCCCTGGTGCAATAACACGAGAGGCGTGCACATCTGTGCCCCTTGATTGACAGCTGCTGAATTCCTCACGTCGGCAAAGCTTTGAGCGCCACATCCAAATGCAATAGCAGTCATTCCAGTGAGCCAAAGAATATTTGACGGATATGAAAACTGTTTAACGGCAGGTGCGAGGGTATTCTGGTTGACAATCTGAAAACAGTAGCTGCGTAGGGTATTCCGGTAGCGTGAGACAGGTTTGCAGGCCGAGTGTGCACTGGCGATCCCAGAAGTAGAGCCTATCGGCTAAATATAAAGATTATATCCACAATTTTAATTATAAAAAATAAATATAATTTGAACTCTTACATTCAAAAGTGTTTCATGCCACCCCTTAAATTACACTACTGTTAATTGACAAAATTAAGATTAGGCTTTTAAAAGAGTGGGTTAAATCTCATCCGTGTGATAAATTCTTTTCTCTCCCTTGGATCTAGGGCAGCTCCCGCAATTACCCTAAATCCTTGAAGATTTGTCTACTTATCCTGCTATGATTCAAACTTCAATGATTGCTCTTATGGTTGTCTCTTTGCTAGAAGTTTTACTGTTTGTTTTTTGGGGTCTTTCTGGATTTAAAGCTTATTTCTTTGTAGATTTTAATTTCATGTTGTATTTGTTCTTTCTTGATGTAAGGATTTCAGAATCCTTTTGAAACCCTCTTCCTTTTTTTGTTGGAAGTTTACAGTTTGTTTTTAGATCTTTCTGGATTTAAAGCTTATTTCTTTATGGATTCTAATCTCATGTTGTCTTTGTTCTTTCTTCATCTAAGGATTTTAGAATTTTTGTAAACCCTCTTCCAATTTATAATTTTGGTAAAAAATATTTATGTAATAAAAAACAAAACATTCACCAAAACATTGCAAGATTGAAAACAGAATATCAGAAGTAAACCTCCTTCTCAAAGGCAGTTGTTCCGCTGGGTGGCATCATTGCAGTGACAAAAACAGCAATAGCGATTTTAGGTGGGAAGCGTTCCATAGTGTAAGTCAGATTGAAGCCACCAGCGCTATGGCCAACCAGTATTACCTATACAAATATTGTTCTGTCAGATTTAGACTATTGTCATGCCACTTGTTTTATAGCTCAGCTCTATAAAAGTTTAAAACAGAAAGAATGGAAATATAAGTGAAATGTAAATAGCTATAAATGGGTATTGGCTAGGCTGTTTAAGGTTGACTGAAATACACACCTTATGATGGGAAAGAAGAGCAGTAAAGAAATCTGTGAGAGGTTGATTGTACTCCTCTAATGTGGAAATGTGATCTGCATCAGTGGGATCAATGCCTTGGCTGGCCATGTCAAGGGAAGACACAGTATGACCCTCTTTCAGAAGGAGGTCTGCAACTTTGTACCAACACCAGCCGCCAAAGCAGGCTCCATGGACCAACACAAAGTGGAAGCTTCTTGAATCACACGCCATTACTTTTACTATTCTCAGAACACAACTCCTCCCAAGTTATATGACATGATCTGCAGCAGGCCAATATTTGGAGGCTCTTTAATGTTTCATACTGAATTTTGGATAAATTTAGATTCATATATTAATAAAAATATAGAGATAAAATTGTGTGGGTAAAAATATTTTATAGAGTTGAGTATGCTGAACTGAAATTGCCCAGCAGCCAGCTCGATCATTATCAATTCAGTGCCGTGTCGTGTACAATAAGAAGTTTGGACTTGTGCAATGGGTACTTGAGGATTTCCACTCGTTTTGTGTGGTTCAGTACATTGGTTGTATCTTTAAAAATCTGCTAAGCCATTTGCAATGGCTAACACTGTTTTGTTCTGACAGGTCACTTGCATATCAAGGTGTAGGTTGGTCAATAGTTACGTAATAAGTAAGAGGTCACGATGTTCCACTAGCCATTTTTGTCATCTAATACATTCAACCTATCTTTCACACCTAAGCTTACATACAAGGCACATAAGAAACATGATATTATTCAATCTACTATTTAGAAAGTTTTAAAAAAGATTTGAGTTGATTTTGACTATAGAGCTATTCCTTTCAAAAAAATCTACATCTCATTATAGATCTTTCATATATAACTAGGTTGTGAGTATTGATTTTACATAATATGGTGAGATATCAAGATGAGTATAAAATGTTCCTTTGTTAATAATGGATATAATTTTTGATATTTATGGCGAGGATTGTAAAATTTGAATTTAGATATGTCAAAATTACAATTATCAGATATTACTATTAGTTTTCTTGATTATATAGATAAAAAATCTTTGGTAGTTATTACTCTTCCTATCACATTTGATTTACTTTTTTTAGAGATATTCTTTTATGTGATGCCTATAAAATTGTCCTATAATATGTTGTAATAGGGTTCATGGTTACATGCTATGCAAATTTTATCTTTTACATTGCATCAATGTCATAGATTTTTCTATAATGAAAAAAATCAAATATTAATAGATCCTTAACTATTTAATATTTGTAAGATTATTTACAACTCTATATATTTTATTAATAGAATGGACAAATCAAAAGTGAAGGTACAAAAGAATAATCCCCAAATAATGATGGTGTTTTATCTAATGACCATTTACCTTTCCCTTTTTGGACATGGGCCCCCTCTTTAATATGTGCCTATGAAATATGATTCTCCCTAACAACAAAATAAGTGGTCGGAAGTTCCATAAGAACCAAAACCAATGGTAGTTCCCATAGAATCCATGTTAACAATGTAATAAATAAATGCAATAACTTAATCTAGTGCTCTTAATTTATGATATTGATATATTTTATTCATGTTAACAATTTATTATAATAATAATTTAAATTATGAAATTAATTTTATCCAAATAAAAGTAAGAGAATATTACATAACACTTAAAATTTATATGGAGAAAATATTACAATTAAAAACCTCAAGAGAAAAATAGTTTAGTTATATTAATAACAATTATAATAAAGAAGCCTAGTTTTTCAACCTCTCCTCTCCTCTTTCCACACATAGCCTCACTACCTCTAGCAAATTTTAATGAGTTTTAAATCTATATATATCCAATGATATGCAACAATTATCTAATTTGTATCATAGGGGTCCTTAAATATAAGATGAAATTATTTGATACATTTTTGGGTGGTTATATATTTTTAATTAAGATATGTTATAGCTTGATTACTATAATAATAATAATAATAACTTATTAATTGATAGTCAACCTAAATGGTTAAAATATATCATAGGGTAAATAATCTTTAATTAATAAAATAGTATAATAATTGAACTATTAATTAAATAATCAACTCCTTATGATCATATATGTAAATATAAGGCTAAAAATATATCAAATTGACTTTTACTAACGTTATTTAGACCACTTATCAATATTTGTGTTGATGCCCAATAAAAATTATGCTTTAATAATGAGCTACTAATATAAATTTTGTCCATATTATAAAGTCGTATATATGGAATACATGCATCTAACCTTTACTAGGAGATAAACAATGTACCATACACCCTTTAGTGTCAATATAATATATATCTTATCGGAAAATGATATTTTATTTATGTTTAATTCCCTTCCTTTTCATCACTATGAGAATGTGAATATCATAAAGTAGTGGTAGTAGATGTACCATGTGCCTCACTCTAGTGGCCTCCAACAATTATCTAATTTATTTATAACAATGATCACAAACTCTTCAAACAAAAATTCTATGACCATTTGCATATCTATATCTTAGTCTTGAATCACATGGACACATACATTTAATTCTTAGAGAAGACACGCTGGAAAAAAAATAAAAAATGGTTGAAATTAGGTTTTTAAAATTCAATTTTTTTTGCATTTAATCTCATAAGTTACTTTATTCCTATAGATTAAACCTATAGCATAGATCATCCATGTACATTAATCCCACATGTAATGGTTCAATTCTACATAATGTGATTAAAAATCATGGGTTACAATAAATATATAAAAATAAGCCTATGTTCAAAAAATCTGAAAAAAATTAAAAATTTGGGTCAAAATATGACTTATCACCTCTTAATACTCACCACTTTCAATATGTTTCAATTATTTGTTGATCATGTAGGGATATGTCTTTATTGATGCATCATGATGATAACAATTTCAAAATGTTTAGAGCTCTAGAGAAGTCTTATCTCACAAGATTATTTGTAAAAATGAAATTAATTTTCCAATATTTTTCTCATTTCTTGTACGTAGAGGCCCTCTTTTACCTATGTCATATTGTTACCCCTAGATTCCTCATTTTTTAGAGATGAATTTCTTATTGATGTTGACACATGTATTTATTTGTGATGGGTTTTATGAACACATATTTAAAGATATGTGTGTTGTGATCCATTTATTGTCATGATTATCTTATACTGAAAACATTTATGGCATGATCATTGCTCCATTATATCTATTGAGATTAAAATGATTCATTATGACTACTTACTAATGCTTGGATTTTCATCTTTATACCAAGTGTTGTGTCTTACCTACATTTTTACTAGATTTCATTGTAACTTTGGAGGCAATATTGGGGCAAAAATTAGATTTATATGCACTTTCATGATCATATATTACCTATTTACAACCACAAACTTTTATTTCAATT